>VYZX01004332.1:0-15137 GCA_013401335.1 Brachypteracias leptosomus
ACATTCTGTGATTCTGTGTTAAGAGGCCTCAACTTTAAAAATCAAGGTAGAAAAAAAATGCAAGCAACACTGATAAAGTCTTTAAAGAGCAAACCATTCATAGGCACCACCTCCCATAAAATAGCGCTCACATCAACAATTATTCCAAATATGTTCTTTGACTTCTCATTTTCCAGTATTTTTTTGTTTTAATCACAGGGTCTTAATTTCTCCTTTACTCAGTATTTATCTTCAGGATTAAGTGCAAGAACTTTTAGTATCTATATATTTCTTTAAGATACATTTATGTGTTTGATCAGTTCTACAAGTCTGCACAGCACTGAGAAAAATATTGAGTATTTATTTTTCAGATTCTCTCCAATCATATTCTATGCTTTTCCTTCCATGGTTGTTCTCAGAAAGGTAGCTGTGGTGGGTTTACCTCCATTAGCAGGGCAAGCAGGGAGAGAATGAGAGGGAAAAAAAAGAGTGGCTTATGATAAAAAGCAGTTTTAATAAACAGCAGAAAAAGCAAGGCCAAGCACACACGAAGCAAAAGCAAACAGAGCTGTTATTCTCTACTTCCCATCCGCAGGAGCTGTCGGGCCTGTCCCGGGAAGCAGGGCTCCAGAACACGTAGCAGTCGCTCAAAGGACAAGTGTCTTCCTGATGAATGTGCTCCCCCATCCTCCTCCTGCCCCCTCCCTTTATAGTTGAGCTGACATCAATGGTATGGAATATTCTATAGATCAGCTCGGGTCGGCTGTCCAGGTTGTATCCCCTCCCAGATCTTGGCCCCTCGTACCTTTGGTGCTGTGTGAGCCCTGCTAGTCATAACACGGGTGTGTTATCAACACCCTCTGCCTCCCAGTACTGGGCTGTAGGGGTAAAATCAGCTCAGCCAGACCCACTACAGTAACTTGCACTCAAATCCAATAAATAAATGCAGTACTATAGACCTGACAAAACAGACTGGTAGATGTAGAAAGGAGCTAAAGATATGTCACTTGAAAGAAACATTTTAAATGAGTCTCTGAAAAAGGTTTTACTGGTTTGATCAAAATAAGTCATCTAGTGCACAGGAGAAAAGGAAAACAAATCATTCTTTTTCTCCCCTCCTTCAAGTTTTACAACATAGTATTAACTATAACCTCTGTAACTAAGAGAAGGAGTAGGCAAGAGTTACTGAAGTTGTACAAATCTTCCTGTTTAAATGTCTGAAGAAATGCACTCCTAAAACTAAGGTCACTCTTCTCAGACATATGGTAAGTCTTACAAATAAGATTTTCAGAAATGGCTGAATTGTGGAAGTGCAATGTCTTTGTTTTCATTAAATGCAGTGGCCTACTGATGATAGCAAAGGTTTTATACTTTGTCTTAAAGTATTTATCCTGAATTCAATTTAGTGGGTTTGCAATAGAGATCTTAGCCATTAGCTGCATTTTCTCCAGTTCCTTTATTTTGCTTTGCTTTATTGTCTGAATCCCATTTACTGAAAAAGAAAGAAATCTTAAGTATTTACAACTTTTTGCGTTTTGTTCAGTCATTCCATTACTGTGTAGGCAAATTATAAATGAGTCCGATGATTTTGACAGAAAAATTGTATGGAGTTTTTACCTGCAGGTACCACAGAGTATCTTTGATAAAGTTTTATAAGCAAAGACCTCTTCCTAGGGATGCACAACATCTTCATAAAAGAAAAATTGATACATTCAAGAGGGAGCATCTGGAGGATTAGCTTTTTGATTTAACACAACATCTCTCACTCAGGGACTTGTGTCTGTTTGAAGCTTGCAGATCTTAAATCATACTTCAAATTTAAGAGAGAGCTTATCTATTTCCCTAAATACAGATCCTAGGAAAATGGTTTTTTGCATTTGTAACCCAGGAAAATATTGTCACAAGGCCTGACAGCCTTCAAATTTTCTGTATTATCTAGATCCATCTGAATTTCCAGTCTTTCCATACAACACTGAATTATTTCACTGTAAAAAAAAAAAAAGCTAATTAAATTAAAATATTTACCTGCACTAACAGAATTAATGTATTTGTTAACAGAAGGTCATTTGTTAATATTGAAATAGCCAGTGCTTTCCTTCCAGTGCTTTGAGTACCTCCTTGCACATTATCATACTTCTCAAAGACATCTACAGGACTGTCCGCCCCTTTTCTTTCCAGAAGAACACCAACTTCATGTAGTGCTGATATAGTATAAAAAGGAACAAAATTATATAACATCTATTGAAACCTTAGTGTTTCATTTCCCTTCCACCACAGCTGTTGAAATAAGCAATTTTTATTGAGCTACAGAATCCAATAAAACTCTAACACTGCAAAAACTCTGGGACTGCCTTAATTAATAACTTATGTATGACTAGAAAGTCAGTTTTTACACTATACAGGTTAAGGCTTCTTTTCTTTTTAATCTAGACTTTAACTTATCTTTTTATCAGGTAAGAACTGCACAAAAATATTGTTACCTAATGAGAAATCAAAATTTTGTCTTACTGTCAATAGCAATAAGGCACACATTTAAAGATCTAGAGCAAATGGACTCGGGAGTACAAAATTAGCTACTTTTAAAAGAATGGGTGAAGTTTATGAATCATTTAGATTTTATGTATTTATTCTGAAAGTGAAAACTAAAAAGACATTATTGCTAACTGTTGGCTTGAAAGTCAAGTATTTTATCTACTCTCATCAAATACAAAAACCTACAAACTAGTTTTGAATCCCTTTATAGAGGGTCTACTTTATGGAGATGACTGAATTGCCTACAACTATTTGTGTCATCCTGTATTTGAGGAAACACAGCAACACACCCATGCTCTGTGGCAGAACAGTTGTAGTAATTGGTTGTCTTCCTGCTGACCTATAAAATACTTTCACTATATTATGTAATCCAATATAGCAATGAGTCCTCCACTAAATATGGGCTCAGTTTCAGCTGCCATGCATAGCAAATATCACTGGAAAAAATGGTTATGGTAGGAATTTATCAAAAAGACAAAAAAGTTCATCCTATTTTCTCAGTATCAACATTTTCTAAAAGAAGAAAAGGGAAAAAAATTATTGACAGCTTTTTGAGCTATTTCAAATTAAAAATTTCTTGATATCTTCTCCGCTATCACACTAGACTAAGTACCCAGGAAGCATGAAATAGGGAACTGTCTTCCATTGAACTGTTACTGAAGTTTAGAAAAGTTCATCCCAAGGGAANTTGTGGAAGTGCAATGTCTTTGTTTTCATTAAATGCAGTGGCCTACTGATGATAGCAAAGGTTTTATACTTTGTCTTAAAGTATTTATCCTGAATTCAATTTAGTGGGTTTGCAATAGAGATCTTAGCCATTAGCTGCATTTTCTCCAGTTCCTTTATTTTGCTTTGCTTTATTGTCTAAATCCCATTTACTGAAAAAGAAAGAAATCTTAAGTATTTACAACTTTTTGCGTTTTGTTCAGTCATTCCATTACTGTGTAGGCAAATTATAAATGAGTCCGATGATTTTGACAGAAAAATTGTATGGAGTTTTTACCTGCAGGTACCACAGAGTATCTTTGATAAAGTTTTATAAGCAAAGACCTCTTCCTAGGGATGCACAACATCTTCATAAAAGAAAAATTGATACATTCAAGAGGGAGCATCTGGAGGATTAGCTTTTTGATTTAACACAACATCTCTCACTCAGGGACTTGTGTCTGTTTGAAGCTTGCAGATCTTAAATCATACTTCAAATTTAAGAGAGAGCTTATCTATTTCCCTAAATACAGATCCTAGGAAAATGGTTTTTTGCATTTGTAACCCAGGAAAATATTGTCACAAGGCCTGACAGCCTTCAAATTTTCTGTATTATCTAGATCCATCTGAATTTCCAGTCTTTCCATACAACACTGAATTATTTCACTGTAAAAAAAAAAAAAGCTAATTAAATTAAAATATTTACCTGCACTAACAGAATTAATGTATTTGTTAACAGAAGGTCATTTGTTAATATTGAAATAGCCAGTGCTTTCCTTCCAGTGCTTTGAGTACCTCCTTGCACATTATCATACTTCTCAAAGACATCTACAGGACTGTCCGCCCCTTTTCTTTCCAGAAGAACACCAACTTCATGTAGTGCTGATATAGTATAAAAAGGAACAAAATTATATAACATCTATTGAAACCTTAGTGTTTCATTTCCCTTCCACCACAGCTGTTGAAATAAGCAATTTTTATTGAGCTACAGAATCCAATAAAACTCTAACACTGCAAAAACTCTGGGACTGCCTTAATTAATAACTTATGTATGACTAGAAAGTCAGTTTTTACACTATACAGGTTAAGGCTTCTTTTCTTTTTAATCTAGACTTTAACTTATCTTTTTATCAGGTAAGAACTGCACAAAAATATTGTTACCTAATGAGAAATCAAAATTTTGTCTTACTGTCAATAGCAATAAGGCACACATTTAAAGATCTAGAGCAAATGGACTCGGGAGTACAAAATTAGCTACTTTTAAAAGAATGGGTGAAGTTTATGAATCATTTAGATTTTATGTATTTATTCTGAAAGTGAAAACTAAAAAGACATTATTGCTAACTGTTGGCTTGAAAGTCAAGTATTTTATCTACTCTCATCAAATACAAAAACCTACAAACTAGTTTTGAATCCCTTTATAGAGGGTCTACTTTATGGAGATGACTGAATTGCCTACAACTATTTGTGTCATCCTGTATTTGAGGAAACACAGCAACACACCCATGCTCTGTGGCAGAACAGTTGTAGTAATTGGTTGTCTTCCTGCTGACCTATAAAATACTTTCACTATATTATGTAATCCAATATAGCAATGAGTCCTCCACTAAATATGGGCTCAGTTTCAGCTGCCATGCATAGCAAATATCACTGGAAAAAATGGTTATGGTAGGAATTTATCAAAAAGACAAAAAAGTTCATCCTATTTTCTCAGTATCAACATTTTCTAAAAGAAGAAAAGGGAAAAAAATTATTGACAGCTTTTTGAGCTATTTCAAATTAAAAATTTCTTGATATCTTCTCCGCTATCACACTAGACTAAGTACCCAGGAAGCATGAAATAGGGAACTGTCTTCCATTGAACTGTTACTGAAGTTTAGAAAAGTTCATCCCAAGGGAAAAAAAAAAAAACAAAACAAAAGCCATAAAGAAGGCATAGCCTGTAACACCATCCCTGGCTTACTTCTGCTGTTGCCCTCTACAGACATTTTTGCTTCATCTCACTACAGTGCCTCTCCATTGCAGTATTTCAGAAATTCTGTCCATCAGGTCATCCAAATTTTATGCTGACTCCAGATTGTCTTTTCTTCCAAAGTGTACAACAAAGAAAGCCCCAGATTATGGAATAAAAGCAAAAAGGCCAAGCAGTGACTATAAAATGTTCAGAAGCTTGACACATGGGCTTTCCCACTCCAGAGTTGGCAGTGAGGTACTTTAATTTATCTTCTTTAACAAAAAACCTACATGAGTACAGCTCACATTCCTGAAGAAGCAACTGTAGAAAGTAGGAAGACTCTTCCCTCAAAAGCTAGCATGAGTAAATGAGCATTAGGGGCCGCAGCAAGTAGAGATGTATAGAAAGAAAGGAAGAAAAAAAAAAAAAAATCAATGCTGGCCTCCATAACAACAAAGGGAAGATGAGGAGCAAAGAGATTCTGTGGCCTCCCTACGTCTGATCTAAAAGTAAAAAAAACCCACACATTTCCAAGCCTTATATTTAAGCAGTATATGCAAAGCACTATTCTCATACACACTTTTCTCAGCATAATGGGTATTTGCCTCAGCTTGTGTAAGTAGCAGTTCATCAAAATATTGCATCATACAGACCACATATCCATGCAGATGCTGCTTTTGCTCACATCAGCTTCATCCATGGATGTCAAACAGAATTTCTGCATTGACAACTCCGACCCTTCAGCAAAAAGGGCGCAACTTAAAACCTTCAGTAGTCATTCATGACATTTAGTCATTATTTCATTCTGCTTTTAGTCATCTTTTTTTTTTTTCCTGAGGCATGAGTTTCATTGGCTTTTTGAGAGAGATGATCCACCAAGGACAACACAGGCTATCTATCTGGGATAAGCTGAGGTAAGTCACAGCACACCTACCCCTTGATTCCATTGTACTTGAATTTTCCAGGACCATGAAGACCAAAAAGCAGTTTCAGATACTGTAATTCAGAAGGAAATAATGAGAAACAGCATGAAGCACTAGGAAAATTAAAAGGGACATTAATTCTGATCTTAGCAAGCCCAGTCTTATGACAACAGAGTGTTGACTTCTTGATGAGTATGCAGGCATGCTGCTTTCTGAGCCTTTAGCTTGGTCATTACTGAACACATCTTAATAAAACAAGAGTGATAGAGGCAAACACTACCTCTCTCTTTGCTGAGCTAATTGGGAGGTGATAAACTCAAGCTATTATCACAATGTTTGAGCTTGTGCTAATTACATTGCTCCAAACAAAGCAAGTTATAACAGGAGAGTGAAAGAAGTGCTGCTTAAAAACAGCGTCTTGGGCTGAAAATGGAATGTCAGATTAAACAAGAGACTCCAGTGCCACCTTCTTAGCCAGGATAGAGAAAAGCCAGATCTAGACCTTTTTTCCAGTCTGTCACAAGTTCAGTTATTTATATGATGTGTGACAATTCCAGCACAAAGAAGAGTTGACTTGCAATACCTCACTGGTGGCTTTGCTTGGCGTAGAGGTGTGTTCAAGTAACTTGTAAGAATTAAATAAAGCACATACCAAACTTGAATTGCCTACTCCTCAAATGCAAGTTCAAGTTACTCTGAAGCGTACCTATCCCTATCTGGCTTTTATTTAAAGGAAATACTGGAAATAATATTCCACTATATTTCAAAAACAAATCTGGAAAGTTAGCATTTATTAACAACTGTATTCTAGCCAGTCCAAATTTTTAGGAACTTTACAGCCTTAAATCAGAAGACTTAGGGGAACTGGGATGGAAGCAGACACTGACCACTTTCACATGCTGAAGGTTTATACTGGAATAACTAAAGATTCTTCAATAAATTTTCAGTAAGAGATGGGGCAAGCTATGTCAGAGCAGCCTCATGGCTACTTCATCAGCAGCGTCACCTCAGTTTAAGTTCAAACAGACTTCAGGAATAATGGTTAAAACTTTTTTTCCCCCAGAATAGAAACTCATTTCCCATCTAACTTTAGTGTTAAATTTGACATTCAGAAATCAATAGACACTCTATCATATTTAATCCAAAGTGACTTGGAAGCATATGCTAGCTCTTTTGATCACCACTCCAAAACTGGTTCAAGATTTACACTGATAGTTGTTGTCAATGCACTGCCCTTCTGTTTTAAGAAAGAGAAGCAGCAGAATATAGTTAAAACAATCACAGCAGGAAAAGGTAACAATATAGAAAAAAAATATTAGGTTTTAAATAGCAAAAAAAACTTTAAAACACGCTTTTCCAACACAAGAAACACTTGTTTTCTTTAAAAGGCAATTTATGTATCATGATACATCCAAGTAAAATTCACACACTTTTTAGCATACTGTATTCAAAACACACCCTTTCCCATATATTTGTAACCATGAATGTTATATCCTCTGCATATACTAATCCTGACAGGTTTATGTGGATTACAGTTACAGTACAACTATAGTTCCATTACTTGTAGGCTAGGAAAAAGTTCTGAGGGCAAGTCTTGATCCCCCCCCCCCCCACCATGTATTCTTAAAAGTTATCATTAGAATCTCCAAACTTCTCAGAGCAATACAACATAGTGATCATTATTTCAACTAATTCAACAATATCGTAAGTATTTGCTCAGTGCCAGATATGTGGCCAAGAGGAAGACATCAATCAGGCAAATAAGCTTCAACCAGACTACCCTGAAAAAGGAGCTTATGCAATTTCCATTGCAGATGTTAAGGTTGCTGAGGTTTCAGGCATGAACAGATTAGGTTTACAATTACGCCTTTCATTTCCATGAGGCAATGAACCGTTTGTGACTTCCTGTAATTAAATCCCTTTCAAGCCACCATATCTTTGGATATGCCAGAGGAGATGTTGCTCACTCATACCCCTCTCAACCAAATCACTGCCTCGCCTATGGCCTGCAGATTAAGAGACACTGATGAGGCGAGGAACCATTTCTGTCTGGCTAGGACTGCTTCAGCAGAACTCTTCAGAAACTAATATTAAAGTGATCAGATGTTCCCACTTCTATACCACACAAAAATTCTAGAATCTTTAACTCCATGAAGATCTGTACATACGAGGATCTCTTCACATCACTGCAAAGAAGTAGCAATAAGTACAATACAAATAAATGCTTATACTGAGAAGCACAGAGCCCAATTCTGAGAAGAGGAAGAACACATCTTAATTTTTATTGCTCAAACGAGCAATAATGGATTTACGAAAGCAACAGGAGTCTCACAAGTGATTTCTTTCATTTTGCATTAGATTGAAAGTGCCTGTTATCATTAGAGCCACATTTAATTTCTAAGAGGGGATTTTTCAGATACCACCCCTGAATTAATATTAAATAACAAGGGTCTAACCTGGATTCCCTATTCAATAGCAGAAAAAAACATCAAGGAACATTAGATCCAGAGGTTTTATTTGCACTGAGTTTTAAAAGGAAGTGCAGTCGTGTCACTCAAAGAAAAAACAAATCATGCTTCATACTGGAACATTTGCTTAATAACATGGTGAATGTCAACTAAAGATTTCTGCTGCAGAATTAAATCTGAGAAAATAAACAGTGAATCTCTAAGAGTTATTACTTTGATAAAACTATGCACTTTGAAAAACAAAAATTCTAAAAGCAAAACTGACTCACCACATGGCAACTCTGGTAATATTATATACAGCCTAATTGTGTAGCCATCTGCCTTCCACTTTGGAGTGGATGATCTTTACACTCAAGGAAGGCCAAGTATCTGTGAGACTGAAGTCTGCTTTGAGAATCTGGAAAGATCATTTAAACCACACTAACCAGATTTGGTCTTTGTTTTATTTTTATGGACTACAAGGAAGCTTCAGTACCATCAAATGCATGCCATTTTTAATACCAGTATTTTGATAAATTACTTCTGCTAGGGATGTTGCAGCTGCTTTCCAGAAATTAGCTCTTCTTCATTTTGCCTCCCTAGGGAGTAAACTGCAAAAATGAATAGGTTTTTGATGAAAATGTAGGGCTGCCCCTAGTTTCCAGATAAGAAAGGCTTGAATGTTAGATCTGATAAGCCTATAAATTTCAGTTTATAAAACTGGGCCATTTATGCTGTCTTGTAGGTCAAAACTGAATAGATTCCTCAATGATCAAAGTTGTTATTAGTCTGCAGTTATCTCAGAATAATAGGTCAAACTCACAAGCGTGTTCAGCTTCACAGTGTCTGCTGAACAAGGCTCTTGGCAAAGCAAAGAGATCTGAACAGCGTCAAACATGAAGCAACTGATTTGCAATCTTGTTTTCCAACAGCACAGTTTGCTAACTAGATTCTACAGGCTCTATAAAGGGCAAAATTATAAATTAGGTATTTTAATGTGACACTGAAACCATTAATACATGTATCTACATATTGTAAGACACCCAAGTAACTAAAGTGGCTTCATAGATCAGCAAATACTGAAACCAGGTGGCATTCTTATGATCTTCTAATATATCATCCAGTGATTCCTGTACCTGTGTGAACACATTACACTCAGTATTCACCTCATTTAATCAAATTTTAACCCAACCATTTGGTTGCTGTTCTGTTAACTGACTTAGTAAATACAGCTTCATTTTAACCTGCTAGAAGATGAACACTAAACTTGAAGCAGTCATGGTCTTAGACATAAGATGTTTCTTCATGGCACTGTGGAAGGACAGTTTATTTTGTCTCTAAAGGTAACAAAGAAATCAACCTACTGAGCACAAACCTACAGGGGCTTTGAAATGAAGACCAAAAGTTCGAGAAGGCAACTTAGAAAACAGTAAGTACTTTTGTAAACATGGTTTCAATGTTAGCTGCATTTCCATCACTTTTCAAACAGTGGAGTCCTGGAAATCACCTCACCAAAAGCTGTCTTAAGTTTACCACCATACTGATTCAAACACTTCTTGATGATATTTTTCCCATTGCACTAAGCAGATGGATACTTGATCCAAGATATGATTCCTCAGAAACATTCAGCTGCAGTTTAAGACTGTTACGTTACTTTCTTCACTATGTCCATGACCCCAGAAGGAAAAATCTGATTCTGTCGCAGTGTGCACAAGATTAACTCTACTATTTAGCAAAACAATGAAACAGGCACCTGACTGTGAGGATGTGATTACATCCATGCTATTTAAAGTAAGTTTTCTGTACCGTGATTTAAGTGGAACTTACACAGTACTGAAAAGGATGTACAAGCACTTTCCTAGGCCAAATCAAAGCCTGTGCTTAAGGAAAGGTACTCCCTTCTCATTGAGACCTTACATATATGCCCTCATTAGCTACAGAGAGCAAAATTAAGATGCATGACCAGGTGAAAGAACAAAAGCAAGAGAAGAACAACTTTGAAATGTCCTTATGCTACTTTAAAGAGCACAGCAGCAGACAATAAACAGAAATTAGCAATCACAGGAGGGACTATAGGAATTATTTTTTTAAAATATATTAGCATTTAGTATTTCATAAGCACATAAATTTTCAGAATGAGGTAAGGCTTTTTCTGTAAAGGAGTAGCTACTGTGAGCAAACAGTACATTAGCACTACTGCCCCTGGAGAGAACAACAGCGATACCCTAGGTCAGGCGTGCTGCAGGACAGAGACCACAGCACACAGCCTTTGCCTGTCTCTACAATACACAGTGTGACCAACTTGGTCCAAGAAGATGGGTAACTATGACCTAAGGAGTTGTCTTTATCTGATTTATCCTTTTTTTTTTTTTTAAACTAACTGCTTCCAGCTACATTTTATTCCAAGAACAGCTTTTTTAAAGGATTTTGGTTTGATTTATATAGCATATTATTTTTTCCTTTGATAAATGGAAGTGTAGCAGTTCAGTAGCAGATTCCTCTAAAAAAAATAAATGTAAAGAGGTTAGGCATTTTTGTTCCTCAAAAAAGTGCTTTTACTGGGAATTATTTTTTAAAATGCTGATTGCATCTGGTTCACCACTTCACAGATGGATGGAGCCATTTTTAAGACAATGCTTCTGCATAGTGAACCCATTAATGATAGCACATAGGTAAAGTGCTTTCTACAACGTCAGGCACAAAAACATGATCTGCTGTTGAATGAGCTATGTCAAGATTGCCTTGCTATAATAGATCCAAGTATTTAATTAGACTTTTAAAACTATATAAATCTTTTTTAAAGAATAATGGAAGAAAAGAATGAAGAATTTGTGCAATACTGTCATTCTATCTTAATCTCAGTAAGATCAAAAATGTCTCTTCAAAGAACATTCAGAATAGTGACAGCAATATTTTAGCACTTTTTTATCAATACCGTCTCAAAAAAAGAATTGAAGTCACATTCCTAGAAAGTTCTCCAATTCATCCTGCCTCAAGTGTTCCTCAAGTTCTTAAAATTATTATGGAAGACTACTGAAAGACACTAAGTGGCTTGCACCTACTGCCAGCAGCTGAGCATTCTTCATTTTGCTGAAACAGGAGGTGAGACTACAGTGCTGTGAGCTCACCTGCCTGGTAGGCCAGAACTTGAAAGGTTATTAATAAAGAGGATACACAAAGTCATTTCTCACAGTAAAGCTTGATCTGGCAATCCATTTAAAACTTCTATTGATTTAAAAGAATTTTCTTTCAAGCAAGTATCAATGCTACTAGATTTCCAGTTTTTAAATCAAGATTCTCATTAACATTTTGGTATATTCCTGCAATTCCATACTGCTGAAGCGATGGAATTATTTCAGAAACTCAACTTTACTAAAAATTCAGCTTTTAATGTACATTCTTGTGTAGCAGCTTACATTCCTGATTGCAGTCTTACAGATAAATCTGTCACTAAATATCATCCAAACAGCTTAAAATGTAGAAGGTAACAGAAAAACTGAATTTAAAATTACTGTTTTTAAAATATCATGATCAAAGGCAGATCCATGAACTTGAAGAGAGCTTTACTTACAATGTAATACTTAAGAGTTAGTAATCCAAGAGTAGCTTAAATCCTACATATTTGTTAGATATAGAGTTTTCCATATATATATATATATATCTACAGATACAACTAGTATAAGAAAAATATGTATAATTTCTTGCATTTCTTGATGTTAAGATGTTGGCATTTTTTATAATGTTTAAAGTGACATTTGGCAGTTCAGTCCCCACAGATACAGCTGTCCTTATTTCTACAGAAACTCCCCCCCCAAAAAAAAATGTGTAGCCCAAAGAACATAATAAATGATAGGAATAACAGCTTTAGGATTATTTAATTTCTTTATTCCTCAAAGTATTTCTGGATACTTTCCTTTCCCAATGCTGTCTTTCAGCGTTCACCATGGAAAGGTAAAACGGCTATCTAGCGTTTATGAAAATAAAGCAGAGTAGAAGAAAGCAAACTGATACTAACAATATAATGAAAGCAAGCTCTAATTTCAACCTCCTTAATCACTTGTGGAGATGAAAATTTGCAAATCTTGCAAGATGAACAGACCATTGAAGTAAGCAAGTCAGTTCTCTAATCAGAAGCTTTTTTTTTCCAGGTACCAAAACCTCAGAGGTGAAAGTCAAAACCCTGGGGAACTGTGCTGGCTACTGTAAACCATATACACCCTGCTAAGGTGGGGACAAAAGGGCAGAGGGATGCTGGAAAGAGGAAAGCAGGAAATAAGACCTAGTCATAGGGGATTCCTAAATACCAAGATTCTAAAAACAACTTCAGAAAGGACGGCGAGGCTGAACCATTGATTTGTTCCCTAATTGAAGGCAATGTGAGAATGGCCTCAGCTCATTGGATTTCAAAGTTCCTTATGCTATTTTGGGATATGACCTATCTAGGCACACACACAGTAAGACATCTTTCACTAAGTCTCACAGATCACTCCGTGGTGCTGACAACTTTGTAGTCTCCAACAGCATCCAGGATTTAATCTGAACAAAACAAGGAGGTTTTCTGAAGTGCATTTATCAAAAAAAAAAAAAAAAAAGAGCCAAGTCTGATTATCTTATCTCATTTAGTAATCACAAGATATTGGGACACAGACTTACCTTCCCCCCACCCCAGTGCTATAGAGCTCATTTACTATGAAAGCCTGTCATATGAGTGGAGCTTACACACAGATACAGATCAAAGTCAGCAATAACAATTCAGTTATCTCCAGTACTCCAAGTTATCGTTATGACTAGACACATTTTCCAAGGAACAATTTGTTCATTCTCCCTATCTCTGCGCTTATTGGGAAATGTTTACTTGGAAACATCTCATCATACCCTGCTTCAGATCACTTCTTACACTGTATAGCTTCTGACCATACTCTACAAGGCAACTGATACGCTACAATTGGGGAAAGATGTGGCTTTATGTGGCTGCTTCATGTCCATGAAAATTGTGAAGAAACCTCCAATTCTGCTCCCAATCTATAAACTGAAGAAATCCACAGAAAAACACTCAAAATTAATTTGTGAATGAGGTGCAACAAAGTTAAACAAATAATTTTATCTGAATGTTACGTTCCCTACTTAACTCTACCTTCCACAGACACTGAAAACCCTGTGTCTCTATTTGGTACCAATGTAATATGCAAGACTGCCCACTGGTAACTTGGCCAAAGACATTCCTAGAACATTTGTATAACTCAAATGTGCCTGATCTTCCAACAACTAGGAAGTATAAAAAACCAAGCATGTTATTAAGAAAACTAGTTATGATAAGGGAGGGACACCTACAGAGAAGTGCAAAGGCAGTTTAGCTCTTTCAGTCTCAGAAGAGGAATTCAAGTCTATACCATCTACTACATCTTTTCAGAAGGACAGAGCTAGAACCAAGGAGCCAGTTGCCCTCTCTGACACAGCCACATACATTACAAAACATCAGTTTCGCAGAAGATGCAGTTGCCTCAATTCAGATCTGTTTTGCTTTCTCCCTGAAATAATAGGTTTCCAGAATTTCAAACAATGTTATTGCAGATGTGTGTTGCTCCGTTTAAGAGGTGGGTTTGGTGCCTAGCTCAAACCACCATTCCTATCATGGAATGAGCTCCTGATTCATACCTTGAAGTGATTATTTCCTCCCTCAGACAACAGAAATCTGACTGCAACCACAGGTACCCTAATCAAATTAAAAAGCCTGAGAACTGCTGTTGACATCTCACTGTAGGTTCCATCAAACTTTGTTCCTGCTCCAGCACAGCTACAACTGGTTCCTAATTTGACACTGGCTTGATGAGAGACAGGTAATTTAAAATAGGGGTTTAAGGACCATTCCACTCAGTCTGTGTGGTTTCTTAATTTCATCTTTCCCCCAGTGTGTGTAATTTTGCAAAGATCTTTGCACAAAACTTGAGCAGTTTTAAGTATTCGTCAGCTCCTGCTGCTCCCTTCACCATCTGAAAGCATAACACCAACTTTGAAACTGCAATCAATTACACAGTAACTAATTGCAAATCAGAGCAAAGATGGTGCCTCCAGGTGAGGAATGAGCAGCAGGAACAGGCAAACTCTTCAAGATTCCATTTTCATGTAAGTACCCCACACAATAAAGAACAAAAAAAAAGTTTAAACGCAAGAAAACAAACATCACATTTCATTTAATGAAATGTTTCTGTCAGTTCTGCACAAGGTATGTGCTGCTAGCTCTCTTCTTCCTCGGGCCAACACCAAACTCAGCAACATCCCCTCAGCACACCTTCATCTTTTATTCTTCATCTGTTTGCTTTTCTCTGTCTCAAATCAGCCAAGGGGGAACACACCACTGACAGAGAGCTCAGCAAGCTGCTCTCAATAGGAACACTCTCCCACAGAAACTCTCTCCAAAGTGACCAGCTCCTTGTTTCTTCTCCCAAACTATGGGGTTCCTGGTTGATATATCTCTAGCCTCACCCACCACCCCAACCACAATCACCTGGGGGAAGGCAGGACCTCACACAGGTGGGCCAGATTCTGCCTCTGGGGCCTTGGGGAACAAAACATGTTGCTGGGTTGTGACTCATCCAT
>VYZX01004332.1:16290-31804 GCA_013401335.1 Brachypteracias leptosomus
GGTTCCTGGTTGATATATCTCTAGCCTCACCCACCACCCCAACCACAATCACCTGGGGGAAGGCAGGACCTCACACAGGTGGGCCAGATTCTGCCTCTGGGGCCTTGGGGAACAAAACATGTTGCTGGGTTGTGACTCATCCATTGAGTCCAGAGAACCACCATTATCCAGACCAGAGATCCAGAACATCCAGACCCAAGTTACGGGCATTGCCCCACCATTCAGGCCAGAGTCTGGAGAACCTTTCGGGCAATTCTCCTCACAGGCACTTTCAGCCATCATATTTCCATAACTATCGTCTTCACACAAGCACATTCAATTCACAATCTTTTATTACATGGAAATTTAGGTTCTTCACATTTGTCACACAAACACTTTCTACCCTTTTATGCTCATTTCTTTCTACTCATTTTGTCTTTCTGCTCACTTTCTACTTACAAATGCTCTTTACTACTGTAATCACTTTCATTTCTTTGTCTCTATCTCTGCTCACTGATGTTTTCTTACTCTCATATGCTTTCTGCTCAAACTGGTCCCACCTTGTCTCTTTCTGCTCAGCCACTCTATTTTCTCACAACCTCGGTGACAGCACACAGGATCTCCTTGAGGGGGTTCCTGGTCTCATTTAATCTGGTTTCATAGAATCTTCCTTCAGACCTAGCTACCAACTACACCAATTTTGTGCTGCTATCTCTCTTCTTCCTCAGGCCAACACCAAACTCAGCAACAACCCCTCAGCATATCTTCATCCTTTTTTCTTCATCTGTTTGCTCTTCTCTGTCTCAAATCAGCCAAGGGGGAACACACCACTTAGCAAGCTGCCCCCAACAGGAACTCTTTTCAGACTTAGCAGCCCCTCATTACTTCTCTCAAATTGGTCAGTTCCTGGTTAATATATCTATAGCCTTGCCCACCACCCCAGTCACAATCACCTGGGGGAAGCTGGGGCCTCACACAGATGGGCCAGGTTCTGCCTCTGGGGCCTTGGGGAACAAAACATGTTGCTGGGTTGTGACTCATCCATAGGTCAATTCCAACTTGGAGCCCACAGCCCAGGCCCCAGCACTTCAAGGTACCAAGGCTCTTTTCGTACAGGTGCACTTTTAATGTAGTCTTAGAGATCTTAAAGTTTCTGTTTGGACTATGCGTATTCTGAATCCAACAGATTCTGGTTCAGGTCTTGGGAGATGTAGGAGCATCCCATTGTCATCTATGGAATTTTAACCATGTCCTTCAGTTTAAGGGAAATCAGAATATGTCTAGTAATTGTTTGACAGAAAACAACCATCCCCCTTAGGCCTAAACTGAAGGAAATTAGTTATTGTGTTTGCAAATCAAACTGCTGCAGTGATACTGAAAAATTAATTTTGAAGCCATGGGGTCTGCCTGGCCTTTCAAGGGCTTCCTGACACTGAATGCAGACAAAGATTATATTCAGTACAACCCCAAGTCACCTTCAAGCTGTAGCTTAACGTGTAAGCCCTTCAGAAGAAACTGGCTTTTATTATCACTTCGCAAATTTACATAAGGCCTTTCCTCAGAGAAACTCATGATGTTTTTCAAACTTTAATTAAATTTTTAGTTGAACTTAATGGAGGTGTGCATGTTAAAGTGTTAGTGTTGCTGTTTATAAAGTGGATAATAGTAGAATGAGAATTTTAACTACTTGCTATGATACAACTAATTCTTGGTAAATTGTGCTAAGACAGACACTCTGGGAGTCAGGAGACCTTTGACTGAACTAATAGAGGTATAGTTAAAAACAAGGAAATTTCAACTTCTATCTAAATTAAAGATGTAGAAGAAAAAATACCACGCAAATGGGGAAAATGAAACATTAGTCAGATACAGAGCTGCATGCTTTTTCTTAGTTTCCTAAATTAAAATGGATCTTGCAACACTAGACAGTAAAGCATTGGCTTCTGGAATCCATCTACAGAATAGTATCCAGTGCCAACAGGGTTAAACCATGCAGCTCTAGACATGTCAAACCTCAAAGGTTAAAGACTATGATGAATACCAAATAATCTGAACATTGTCAAAGATAAAACAAAGATGTTTAAATAGAATCTAACATCCAGCTCCAGTGAGACACACTCTTAACAGGTCTCATTCATTCTCTGTTGCTATGACTTCAGTGACCAATCTCTTCAGTTTTCAAAGGGAGCCTACACACTACCTTTGGATTTTAAGGATGAAGGCTCAAAACCTGTGCAGTACCTTGGGAGCTCCATGACAATTAGTTCCCTCTCTTCTTGACACCTTTGAGAAAAGCTGACTGTTTCTACTGTTTGTTCCCTTACATTTTATCCCTATTCCCTCACCAACCAGTCGTAAGTGCGTGTTACGTGATATTTTGATTGCTTGTTTTTGTGAGGAGAATGGTCTAGATACTGACTTTTGTCACTTCCAGCGTCATCTGAGACAGCTACTGTTACCAGGCAGCAAACCTCCCTGACTTACGATTTCAAGGGTTACCCAAATGTCCATTTCTTTGAAAGTCTTAGTCTTCTTTGTCCTGTAGCTGACTAAATGAATACCATGCTAACAATGTATCCTGCAATGGAATTATGCTAAATGGTCTCTATGTCAACTGCCAGCAGGAACCATGCTCTATTAACCCCCCAAGTGTTCACTCTCCCGCTCCCAGTGGAAGAGTACAGAGAATCAATTTCAAAGTGCAAACCAAAGAGGGGCAGAAAGAAAAAGATTAGTGACTTTTCAAAGTCCTGTAGACAACATGTACATTCTTGAGTTGCAAGAAAACAGATCTTACACCTTGAAAGTCATAATTTTCTTCAGACAACAATTCCTTAGCCCAAAGAGTGGGGTCAGTAATTTAAAAAGCTGGAAGCTTTTGTTAATAGTCAAAACACGCACCTTTCACTTCCAGGATTCCTTAAGACTTGCATGCCAAAACTATGCATTAATGAAGTAGAGTGTTTTGGACTTAGAGCTTAGAAAAAAAATATTCCTGGCACTTATGAAAACTGATGCAGGACTAAAGTAGCAGCAAGGACATACACACATTTACACAGTCATATAATACCTATGTAACTAATTCAATTCTGCAGCCACAGTGAATGGGTATAGCTTCAAATCTCAATAGCAATGTAGTAACCTGTAACAGCTACTTCTTTAGAATCTCTAGGCGAAGGGATGAAGATTAGCACATGAAAAAGCTCCCTTCCTTTAGGAAACAGGTTTAAAAGCAACATGTTTAGCAATTATGCAGCTGGTATGAAAAAAAAATTCTACTTTAGCAATTCAAGCAAATGTTCATTTTTCAAAAACAAGCTTTAAGAAAGTAAACAGATAATAGGATGCTATCCTTTGCATATGTGAAATTCTAATGAGAACTGCCATATACTGAGAAAACAGAGCAATCGATGTGAAATACCATTAATTGCAGTATTGTTTTATTTTTTCTTTACTAGGTGATTTGAGAAAAGATATTGCTCTGTGGGATTATGGCTTTTCCTAGTGAAAAAAACCCAAACAAAACCATGCATCTGTCCTTTCAGCACTACCAGGCATCCCACTTCCCTAACCCTGTGCAATAATTGTTCCACAAAATGAACTTCCCAGTTTTGAGCCTTTAATGTTATAGTATAGCCCAGTTTGGTTCAGCAGGGCGATACTGTATGTTGCACAAACACTGCTAAGAGAACATTGTTATGGCACAGGAGAAAACTAAGAAGTTGCTAGGTCTCATAGCCAAAATACCACTGCTCTCCAGTAACACTCTACTTCATCCTCCTAAAATGTATCAAGAGTCCAACTTGTATATACAGCTCCCAAGTGAACCCAACTCTTCTGTTTGCTGATTGTCCCTCACTGCTTTCCCTTTGCCTTGTTCAAAGCTTCTTGTGTAGATTCCAACCACCTCTGGAGACAAGATTTCTTTTATCTGGGATTAGACATCAGTTATGTATCTACAGCAAAAGGTCACTTAGGTTTTTCTATAAAATACTTAACAAGCTGATCACCTTCCAGCAGCACCACATAATCACACTACAGTGACCAAGAAGTTGAAGACCACATTGGTTCATAATTTATTTCAGCTACACAACTGGTTTTTTTCCTCAGTTTTGTTTTGGTTAGAAGCTTCCCTGATAAGAATAATCCACGCTGTGGATTCCCCAAGGGAACAGCTTTAGCAGCTACCTTAAATACAGTTTATAGACTTTAAGTTCTGAGGCACAAAATAGTAGTTAGTGTCACAAATATAATGGCCTTTTGTCCAAACTGACCTATCAACTAGGAAGACTAAGGAGCTTCAAAATAATCTTTGGGGAAAAATTCATCTATCAACAGATAACAAGATATGAATTCAGTTTAGACTTCTTGGCTCTGCTATATAATGAAATATTTTTTTAAAAGATATGACCATTCAGCATATTGTAAGGGTAGGAAGTGGCTGCCCAATGCTGCACTGCTTTAGGACAATTTGGGAAATTAAAACACCACTCAGTACTGTGCAACAGAGTGACTACTGAGGGTGGGGTAAGAAAAACAATCATGGTCCAACTTGAAGTGTTTTTTGATTGAAGTTTTGGAATTCCACTTTTAAAAATGACTATTTATAATATACATCAACCACTCTGGAATACTAACATACATACCCAAATTGGTTTAACTGCACAGCTACACAACATACTTTAAAGTGTATTAAAACCAATCACATGGAGGGGAAAAAAAGGAGCAGAATCAGTCCAGTTAAGACACCTCTACAGTTATGTCCCGCAAGGATCTTTTCTTCCATGAATATTACTCATTTTTTTCAATGAATAAGGAAAGTGGGTAGGTATAAAACAAGTCACTTTGTAATTTTTAGACACCTTAAAACATATCAAACAGTAGAGATAAATTCTGGACTTGTCTGACAGAATTGCGCTTCTGTGTGGACAAACACAGAATCATTTGTTACAAAGCCAGATGAGGATACAGTTCTGCTCAGCAGCAACATACCAGCAAGTTCACTACCTCATTCACAGTTGTTGGTAAACAAACCTAAAATCCATGGCAGAACAGTACCTAAACATCTGGAAGATTAACAGGAGACCACCCAGCAGAATCAGCTTTCTTCAAAAATGTTGAACTTGAAGAACCAGAGAGGGTGGAGATTGTTTCAGATGGGGTACATGGTCCTTCAAGATAGAAAAAAAAATACATGGATACAGTTGCTTAGTTTATCCAAGAGAAGGCGATGACTTAATTCCCATCGTGGGAGTCAATAAGATCTTGTGCAACAAGTCTATACAGGCTGGGACATGCATGTAGTTAGGCAAACGCCAACTATGGGAAAGCTTGGTTGGTTGCTTTTGTTTGGGGTTTTGGGGTTGTTTTGCTTTGGGTTGGGTTTTGTTTGGCTGTTTCTTGGGGCGTTTGTTTTGGTTTGGGTTTTGGTTGGTTGGTTTTTTGGGTTTGTTTTGGTTTCCCAGGTTTGCTTTGGTTTCCCTTTAAAGTGAGATTAGCTACTGCAAGAAATTCACCTGGGGATTTGATGAATTCTCCATGACCTGAAGCCTTTAATCAATAATGGTTGTATTTTAAAAATAATGTGTTCTAGCTCAAACAGAAGTCATGGAGTTAGTAACTTTAAACAGAAACCATTGTCTAGTAGTCAATTCTAGCCTTGAAATCTAAGAACGGTCTTTATATGTATTAGTGGCCAAGTGCATTATGCCTTTGTGTAACATGCACTTACATAGAGACATCAGAAGAAAATACTGTCACATAAGCAAAACCTATTGCCCTGCAAAATTTAGAAACCAACCAGTAAGAAGCAGTGAGAAGAAATTTCGTTCTTCTGCTTTTCTAAGACTCAGTCTTTTTAAAAATCTAATGCAACAGTTTTTGACAATGCCATTATTTATTTTAAATTAAGTAAAAAGTGATTAATAGCTCAAGCAGCATTCTTTCCATTCTATATAGACTCTCTTAATTCACAGACAGTTTCTAAACATAACAGTCAATGATTTTGCCCTCTGGAGACAGTGAAAAGATTAGTTATTTTAGTTGAAATATATATTTTAGTTAAAAAAAAACCTCTCAGCATCTCAGGATACTTCACCAGTGTATTATTGATCAGAATGCTTACTTTCCATTTACTTATGGCCCAACTCAAGGAACTAACATAATCCCAGTGTGGTGACAGTTTGGAGTTTTGCATACTAAATCCGTTTATATTTTTTGTAAGTAGCCTCCAGTTTTTTTATAATAGCATTCACTGAAAATATTATGTGTTGAACACACAGTACATCTCAACTAGTAAAACAAACATTTGTACAGAAATTTATACACATTATATCAATTCAATTAAAAAAACTTTTTGAAAACACACATATAATTACATGTGTAAAGGTTGCCAAAGCCTGCATAGTGTAAGCTGAACTGGGATGTATACTGAAGTGAGACTGACAGATTTAAATGCAAGATAAGGCTATGCAGCCTGTCTTACCGTCTCTCTTCTACCCTTCTTCTTCCAGCGTATCTCAGTTAGGACTTATTTCCCCCCCATTGTCCTATTCCATGATAGCAAGGAGCCCATTAGCATACAGGCATAGCTGTTCTTCCTATAAATATACTCTTTACTCAGCTCCAGCACAGCTTTGTATCCTGATCAACCACAAGATATAGTTACCATATCTTACCAGAAACTGCCAAACACCTCTTACTCTTGCTGGAACTCTAACCAGGGCTGGCCTATCACAACCAGTCACAGAGTAGTGCCTTTGGATATTGAAACATGGGGACTAGCATAACGAATATAAAATAATTGGATTTTTTTTGACCCACACAAACCATGTAATTAGTGTTCACTAAATTGGATGGCAGAAGAAAGCAACTCTGATCCTCTATGCTGCAAATTAGTACAAATTTACTGGATGAAATTCAATCCCTGCCGTTCGTGCAAGTTTTACTCTGCCACTTAAGGCTATGCATATTTATTTGGTGTTTGCACTAGTAAGACTAAGTCCCACATAAAAGAAACAAATGTTCAATAGAAAGCACTAAATCAGATTCAGATATTGATAAGAATATCAACAAGAAAGATGCAACCAACATTTAAAAAATATAGATCATTACTGGGATAGTATTTGACAATACATCACATTTTTGACCTTCAGATCTTGCAGAAATGGTCCATGCTATATAAGCCTTCCACCATCTGCAGTCACTCTGACTTACAGCAAGTGCAGAAATAAGAACTTTAAATGGCTATAAGCTTACACACGTTATTTGAAATTCTCATCATAAGATATCATCTTACTAAAATCCCTAATCAATGAGGAGACTGACTAGACAACAGTTTCTATAAAACAGGAATTCATCACGCTAGTCATGAACATAACAATAAGAGAAACTTTGTGAAAACTTTTAAAGTTGTTGTCACCTCCTTACTAGCAAAGGTAACCAATACCATCAAAATAATTACAGGAGCCGTGGAAATATAGAGCCCTTTAAATGTATGCCATTAATGACTGATTCTATGCTGTCTTTGCTTAATTATTCAAGGTCATTAGGAAAACAAAATCCTTTAAGTTTACATCAGTAGTGGCCAAATCTATGGTATCCCTGCTCAATTGTTAAAGGCCATTATGATGCTGCACAATTCTAGCCTTTGGGCAACAATGCTGAGCAAATAATACTCCACAGATACTCAACTCTATTCTCCTTCAGCGGCTTTTACTTTATTATAGCAGTGAAGAATAACTAAAGGTTTCAGATGTTATCTCTGAGTCACAGGTTGGGGATCATTTGTCTTAAGAGCCAAGGCCTGGAACCAGAGCAGCTAGAGCATTTCAGATACTGACTTGCTGGACAGCTCTCAACAAGTACATGTTTCTCTTTCTCTTCACCTTTGGGCTTGTCTATCCAGTTACCCCAAGTTAAAGAACATATTTTTTTATGAAGTAAAGGACCAGAGTTGTGTTACTTCCTAGGGATCCTAAACGATCTGTAACACACAGTAACATTGGAAGCACAATGATCCAGAACACGGTCTACATTTTCTTGCAAGTACCTGGTCCAGCAGAAAGTCAGTATTCTGTAGCATTATCGTTGTGGTGGGTTTACTTTGGCTGGGTGCCAGGTGGCAACCCCTAGCCCTTCTGTCACTCTCCTCTCCCTCAAACTCCATCAGAAAGGCAAGTGGGGAGAGAATAAGAGGGAAAAGAAAACCCATGGGTTACGATAAAAAGCAGTTTTAATAAACAGCAGAAAAAGCAAGGCCAAGCACACACGAAGCAAAAGCAAACAGAGCTGTTATTCTCTACTTCCCATCCACAGGCGGTGTCGGGCCTGTCCCGGGAAGCAGGGCTCCAGAACACGTAGCAGTTGCTCAAAGGACAAGTGTCTTCCTGATGAATGTGCTCCCCTATCCTCCTCCTGCCCCCTCCCTTTATAGTTGAGCTGACATCAATGGTATGGAATATCCTATAGATCAGCTCGGGTCAGCTGTCCGGGTTGTATCCCCTCCCAGATCTTGCCCCCCCGTACCTTTGATGTTGTGTGAGCCCTGCTAGTCATAACACGGGTGTGTTATCAACACCCTCTGCCTCCCAGTACTGCAGCATGAGGGCTGTAGGGGTAAAATCAGCTCAGCCAGACCCGCTACAATCGTCATACACAACTTCACATAACAGCTAGTGTAGTATGGCTGAAATGCATTCTATTGTAAGCATACAGAAAAATAGTAGCTAGAAGAAAGAGAGATTTATAGAATTACTGCGCTCCAAAGGTCTTTTTCACTTTAAACAAGTTTTGCTTTTAGGACTAGAATGAAAGTATCCTTTCCAAGGACTGCAGCTACCAACATGTCCTCCCTCTCCTGCCACTTCTCATTGATTTGAATCTTAGATGAACCTTTATTAATTAAATTCTGGTTCAACTAATTGAGAATTGCTTAATTATCTACAACTAACAGTCAATAACATTAGGTTAAGTTACTCAGGTGTTGTATTTTGCTACAGCAAGCTATTAGAAAATTCCTGTTAGTAACCAGTTTGTTTCACAACTATTGAAAAAGTCCATTTTAATAGTAGCTTAAGATGCCAGAAGGAAAGAGTCCAGGACACAAGACAACAATCAAAAGTAACAGTTCTTTATTCTTAATTTAAAGGATCAGTTCCATTCTAGTGTGGGCAAGACTGCATGTTAGCTCCTTGGACTGTTTAGGAACTGCACAGCGGACAAAGCAACTGTCAGTACATTAAGTGTATTCACTAGGGAGACATTTACATGGGTGGTAGCACATCGGATACTACAATCTAATTTAATGGAACCAAACAGGCAACTCTTTAGTAATAATGCACTCACAAATGAGTCTGAGCATTGAGTATTCCATAGGAAAGGTGAAGCTGGTGAAACACCAGCCTGCTTCCTTTTTCAGGTTTTACACTGAATTGCTTCTATGGCATACTCCCCATTGTTTAGACTCAGGCTAACCATTAAGACATTAAAAAAAAAAAAAAATCAGAACACCCAGAACGTAATTAATTTTATTAATTTCTAAATTGTGAACACTTCAAATAAAAATATTTTTCATGACTGGGGGATTATTCCTATATTGGGTTACAGAAGGAGAAGGACAGCAGCAAATAAGTCTAATGCATAAATATCTCAATTTGGTACCTCCACTAATTCAACTCTGTAGAAATGTCTTTTGCACTTTAGAAGATTTTAATGCATTTTGGTTGTAATTTCAATCAAAAGTAATATTCCAGTTACTCTACAAAAATTACAGTATTAGGAAAT
The DNA here is from genome assembly GCA_013401335.1 of Brachypteracias leptosomus. Lineage (NCBI taxonomy): Eukaryota > Metazoa > Chordata > Aves > Coraciiformes > Brachypteraciidae > Brachypteracias > Brachypteracias leptosomus. The sequence goes on from VYZX01004332.1 coordinate 26,053, forward strand.
TGATTATTCAAATTGAGACAGAAATGGTCTGTGAATGCTCCTTATCAGTGAAATTAAACTCCCAATGTGTAAATACAAAGGGCTTATGCTACTCTTGGTTGCAATTACATGTTCAAAATAGGCAGTCATTCACTGAATAAAATGGAATTTCCCCCATGTCAAAACCATCCAGCAGTCCATATGAGGACACCAGTTTTGTACACTTACCCCCTGCCATCTAGTGATCTGTCCTAATAACTACAGTAAAAATGTTAAAATGACGTCACCAGTAAGAGTCTATTTCTGCTGCTTTTTGTTGTCTTAGCCAATTCCTTACTGCAGTTATTTCTGCTCAAGTCACAGTGACACTGTTTACCTACATGGGCATTAACCAGCAGAAGGTTAACAGGAGGATGAATCAGTTTCAGGAAGAACATTTTCCATCGACTTCTTCCTGCGCTTGGAATCAAGTCCAAACCAATTTTTGAAGATCACTTATCCACATCTTTCTACAAAAGGCTCCCTTACTAGCATTTAGCAAGTATTTCTGTGGAAGTAACTCCAGCAGTTTATGTCAATACCTCCACTTGCTTCTTCTAAAGAATTACCTCCTTTCTTTCCATTTTTCAAGACAAATAATTATATCTCTGTCTTGAATCAAGGAATTTTATTGTGTTCTAAATCAAAACAACAAAAACATTAATTCCAGCATATATCACAGTTTGCCTAACAAGACAATAGACTAAACCCTTAAGTTATTCTCTAAATTAGGTAACCAGACCCCCAAAAATGCAAGAGAGGAATAGCAGATATAGACTGCTTTACACAACATGTTTCAAATGTCATGTTATTCAAAATGTTCCAAATCTATGGTGTCCTCCTAGAGGTGGTCCATTCCCTCCCATAACTCTAAGGACAAAAGGATCTCAATAGAGTTAAACAATATTATAAGGAGGAGTTTAAAAACCTAAAACACAGCCTTGGCAGTAGAGTGCTTTAATCTGCTTAGGAACCTGAAACTCAAAAATCAGCACCTTAAGTTGGGCTATCAATCCAGCATCAACCTGCCATCCCAGGTTCTCCCTCTCTAAATATGATTTCCCTTCAAAGTAATATTCATAAATATGATTAAGAGCACAAAGCCATGAACACACAAACAAGTTTTCCTAATAAACAACATCTAAGGAGCAAATAAGTTTTCTAAAAATCAAAAACTCTATATGAAAAACTGCACTACCACAGTGTAAAGTTGTGTGGCAATGCATAGAAAGGCCAAACGATCAGACTTTGCTGATACATATATTTAATGAAAAAAACCTGAGTTATTTAGCCAAAAACTACTTTTCATATAACCTGAGCTAAACAAAAGATAATAAATGTGCATTTGATTTGTCTAGGTTAATACCACTCTCATATTCAATGCCTCCTTAGGTCTTTGCTGTTTACCTCAAGTACTTGCATGACAGCAGCTCACACTGCTCAAGGCACATACTAAAATTTCTGCAGTGAATCCAGACTCAGGGTTCAGTTCCTATATTTTCACTTAGTCTTCGTAGAGCTTTTGACACCGTAAATCCAGACCCAACTTCACATGAGAGAATTTTGCCTTGAACTGAACATTAGGCCTTTTCAGTTTCAAGCTCATATCTTAATTTCTAGAAAATCTTTCCCCTAACTCCTGAGAAATAACCTTTTAAAAGATCAGCTTTACAAAGTGTGTTCTTCTACAGTTTGGGAGTACTAGTACACCAGCAAAGAGCTGAAGCAAGGTGCTTCTATCAAAAGGGACCAGTACAAGTTCAGCATGAAGCAGCAGTCAGATGTCAGGGAACAACAAGAGGGAAGGCTTCTCTTATCCTTAACCACAGCCTTACCAGTCCAGGCATCCAGAACCTAGGTACCACATGATAGTGCCACTGTGGAAAACAGAAGGAAAGGCCACAGGGACTGGAGTGGATCTTCAGTCCAAATATCTCATGCAGGCAGTGATAAGCATGGGAAAAGCATGCTAAACATTTAATCTGACATGATCCAAGATTTGGAAGGCTGGATTTGTCACATGCTACAAGTTTAGTGTAGTCAATTCTGCTGCTGATCAGCAAATGCAGTTTTCTGTGCCTTCGAAAGTACTAAAGAGCAACTTTTCTTATACTTTTTCTCAGATTTTCTTTTACAAAATGACAGTCCCAAAACTGCAATGAAGACATTACTTTTGGTGTTAACATTGAAAAGTTGCAATTTTCCTTCACTATACTTCTACACTTTTCTCTTTGCCAAGTCTTCACAAGGGCAAAGGCAATTTTTGTAAAAATTTGAAACAGGGCTTTAATTCCCAAATGCACTGAGTCTTTCTTAAAGTTGTTTTGAGGGACAAAAGTTCAAGCTTTCTCCTACACATTCCCACACAGGTGACACTACAGATGAAAACACAGTTAAGACTGTTGGATGCTATGTGAACACTAGAGAAGTGAAACTAAACCCAGGAATTTGGTCTTGTTCTATAAATTTTGTAGAAATATTTTGAGGAAAAAAAAGTTTGGTTTGTAATAAAGCTAGTGTTATTAATATAGAAATATCTTTGCACCAAATCCAAATAACCTTCACTAGACCATGTGGGCTAATGGTAGGTTCGAGAGAGACCAAATAAAACCATATCCTTTAAGCACAGGGATACATGGATTACAAGGATACACACTCTTAAAAATCATAATTCATGGATAACCCAAGACTCCTATAAGCTAGTCAGGGGAAGAACATGGCTATCAGCCTACAAAAAAAACATTACTTGCGTACTTACTTCTTCACATGCTCTCTGTTTCGGTAAATACTATTTTATACTGAATTAATAATTTCACTATGTGCTGGAGCATGAGTAGGGTGACAGTCAACCATAGGACAGTTGTCATCCTCCAGGTACACAAGAGGCAGATTGAATTCTACAGAGACCCTGGTTAAATATTTTTACCCAAACTTTTTACGAAAAGGGGTGACTCAGCAGCTCTTCCAAATGCTAATTCCGCAGTATCTGTACCAAATGAGAATTTTTTAAGTTGCACCTTACTACAAAGCTTGCATTCCATTTCATTTGAGCCAAATACTTCATTCTGATGCTATGCCAAAAAGAGACATTACAGGAAAAGAATTACATGGCCTTAGACTATGTGATTCATACCTGCTGTGAGTAGTTTCCTGATTATAAGTGAAAGTAATAAAAAGAGAAGGCAAGAAGCAAATTATTTTAATAAATGTCTAAATGAACAATTACAGTTTTACCCTGGGTTACTACTCTAACTAGCCACTAGAATTAAGTGAAGGAATCATTCCAGATACCACTGCAAACTAGTTGTCAGCAAATGCAGCCTTTCATTTCCATGGCAAAGGAAACAGCTCTGACTAGTGAAGCCAGTGGCAGAAATGTCTTTCTACAACCAACTTCTGCACAGCAGCTACTGTTACAAATATGCAATGCCAAGTAAATGCCCAGCAGTATTATGCATCATTTCACAAGCATAAAATATAGTGTTTGCATTCACTCGTAATACAAGATTTCATAATGAGTGGACTAATGAGTTAGAGCAGATGACCCAGGTAGATTTCTTTCTTCTGAACCTAAGAACCGCTATTGAATCAGGCTAATAGCAGTGGAATTAACAGCACAATTACTGCGCTGATTTTTTTTACTACTAGTCCAAAAATAAGTCAAAGTCTGTAATTTTTTTAATGTCCTTCTTTAAAATAGAAGACATAACGGACTATTAGGAAATGTTCTTCCAATCCGTGCATTGATTACCCATACTATGCCTATTAAAATAAAGATTCTTCTAAGCACAGAAATGAAGTCATTCCAGTGTTTCCTAAGGGCACATAATCTATCTTTTCCAGCAGCTTGCTCTCTACAAGGTGACAGACACTTATAGTGGTTGTTGAACAAGTTTTTATTGTTTTTAGAAAGAGTTCTACATTAAAAGAATTTCAGATGTCACATAATTTATTTCTAATAATGTCTCCAACTCAGACACACTATTTTAATTGGGAAGAAAAAAAATACAGAAACTTTATACTTAATGTAGTGCAACATCTCAAGCAAGAGGCGATTGAAGTGAGTGGAAAGAACAGCTTCATTGAGCTTTGATGAATTTTTAATCAACCTCAGTTTAAATTAAGAATTATTATAAGAACTATTATTTTATTATTAAAACTATATAAGAATAGTTTTTCAGGAGAGACAGTTAAATAATTGTTCATTATCATATTTACTTTGTTAATATTTTTAGCAGCCCCTGATGAAACATCAGAATATAGTGTTGGAGCAGATACATACAGGTCCTTGAAAGGACAAAAATCCAAGTATCCACCACCACAGAACTTTCGTGTAGAATTAAGAATGGTGTAAGCCAAGCCTCACAAATGAGGCAGAGCCCAGTGATTTAGGTACGCAGCATTCTAGTATATTCTACATTCTAAAACTGATCTCACAAAAGTAAACTTACTCGGTTAAGGCTTATTTTTCAATAGCTTCCTAATTAAATATTATAGTAAGATGTACTATCAAAAAGATTTTTACCCCAACACATAGTGGAGTTCAGTTATTTATCATGAAGTGGAATGGATTTAAAGCCTTTTCTTTCAGAAAAAAAAAAAATAAAAGAAGACAAACAAAAACAGGGGTTATGATTTGACCAATTAACTCGCCTATATATTGTACATCTCTGGGGGGAAAAAAATAAATTTCTCTACCAGAACTTGTATCAGAACAACAGTGCTACTTTGATATCTGCAAGTTTAAAAGGGTGTGCCTTCATAATCATTGGAAGACCAAAATGTTGACTTATACCAAAGTGCAACTATATGCAGTTACACAGACCAATAAAAGAGACTTTTGGTTGTGTAAGCTGGCACTCTAGGCACATTTTCAATACTTGGAGTCAGGAAAACTGTTGCATTTAGAGATGATCATCCACCACAATGAACTGAGTAAACTACCTTCCTAATTATTTAAAAGTGTAAACCCTATCAAAAATGCAGAGCATCTGCTTGACTCCTCATTGAAGAGGAATATTTTAATACAGGAAATAAATCCCAGGAGAGAAAAAAAAATACATTTCAGAAAAACTCTACATTTGCACAGTCAAATTTCCAGCATCTGTGAAGTGAATTCTAAAAACTATATTCCCACTTTATGACCACTTAAACAGGAAGCATCTACACCTAAGACATTGTTCCTTACCCTCTCCCTCTACTTCTACAGTAGAGCAGCTAGTACATGTCTAGGAAAAGTACCTGGCCCAAACTGCACCATGAGAGGAACAGCTTCAGCTGGCTGGGAATCCATATGTTCACCCCCTTTCCCCATCCCCAGTTTTCTGCTATGCCTCATGAATCTGCTGGCAGGCACAACAGCTGAGCTAAATAACCAGTCAGAAAACACTGACAAAGTTAACTTCATATAAAGATCTGGTAATGGTGATATTTATACAGACAACTGTTCAGCAGCTCTTTTCTGCAAAATCTCAGATGACATTTGCCCTCTCCCCAGATGAGCTCTCTAGCCACCACCCCACTCCTCCCCTGGACCCTCTCCTCTACTCTTACCCCCAGATGTGAAATAGTATTCCACAACAGAAATGCAGCTTAAAGTCTGGATGGACAGACTGATAAACAACCCAAAATGTCCAATTCGATGTACTGTCACCTAATTTCTAAATAGATATAGGGAGCTCAAAAACAACCTTTAGCAGTTAATATTCCTTCTCCCCTCACTCCCCCCCTCCCC
>VYZX01004332.1:31825-81190 GCA_013401335.1 Brachypteracias leptosomus
CCCCCCAAATCACTTCTGACATATACATTTTGCCAGCAGCTAACAGTAAGAGTCAGATTAAAATACACACTCCTGCACTAAAAAGCATGGAACCAAGATAAGAAACTAAAGAGTAACGTTCTTATGATCTCAGTGAGATGGGACACTTGATCACATTTGTCCCTCACTACTTGATGCCCAATTACCAACTTCAGGATGACAAATAATTTTGAAGGCAACCTCACGCCCCTTCCCTCTTTCCCAGCGCAAAGCCACTGACGATCCACACTTACACTTTTGCCTTCACCACCTCCTCCGGGCACGGGCTCTTCTCTGCCTAAACAAGGCATTATTTCTTCTGCTGCTGCTGCTTCTCTGTCCTTGCCAGTGTTTCTTCCTTCATTCCCCAGCTTCAACCTCTTCCCCTCAGGTTGAGGATCATCAACATCCTCCCTTCTCGTCTTGCCATCTCTGCCACGTTGCTTCACCACGTCTTCTGGGCTGCCACAGGAATTTGACATTTTTTAAGTGTGATGGACTTTTTTAAAAGACTGATGAAGCTGCCTTTTTGGAGGGGATGTGGCTTCTGAGAGCTCCGATGTGCTCTCGCTCCTCTACAAGATTCCCGTGGTGTTTGGCAGCCTTCGCAGGCAGCGCACAGAGCTCTCCTGTTTCTCTGCCGCCCTCTCCCGAGCGCTGGGCAGCACTGAGCCCGCGGACACCAGCGCAGGCTGCTCACAGCTTCTTGCTACATTCCACCCCCTGCACCTCATAAAAAGAAATAACCTTTCCTATATCGATTGTGTGCACAATTCTGCTACTTACGTTGCCAAAACCTTTGTACTTCTGTTCTACCTGATCCAGAGTAATTGCCTTTGCTTAAAGTACTAAATATTTGCTGCACCTTCTTTAAATCCAAATTTACCTCTACCCCCAAGGGACACAGTGTTTTTTGGTTATATACTGTTACTGATGTAAAGAGTTACTACCCATTAAAGGTGAAAATTGCTTTAATTCCAAACAGTCTCTTTCAAAATTATGGCATTACAGCTTTTTTTTTCTTTTTTTTTTTAAAGGACGTCCTTAATTTGCAAATTACTTTTTCTTATCTTCTAAATCCATATCCCACATTGTCACACTGATTTTGCACAATGTGTTCTGGTCCTATAGCCATAGGAATGAGATTAAAATGAGATTAGGACAATCCAACATGACAGTTTAGAGATCCTTTCTGCTCTCTCAGACAGTTTATGAAAATCACCAACATATAATCAAAGGATTGGTGTCATATCTGGACTATTTTTTAAAAAAAGTACAGTAACCTAGTGTTTCCTCACATAGACTACAATTTGCTGCTTGGCCTCATGCTTCCGATACAGAAGGCATTATGAGGTAGAGTTTAAAAAGAAAAAGAAAATTGTAGTTTGAGTTGTTTTCTCCTGCTTAAGTGCTTGTAGATTTAAGTGAGGTTCCCTTTAACTTGCAGAGTGAAGTAAATTCCTAAGAAGTCCCCTGCAAATATCTAGGTAAGTTCCAGTCAGGGGCTTAGGGATTAAACTTCAGAAGTGGTGACCAAACAGCCAGTTGTGGATGAGTGCATCTAATCAAAATGTCCAGTATTTCCAGTGTACAGAGTTAGAAGGAGTTAATTTGTGTCCTTCACTGATTTCACTGACGTTATGGACTATGCTTTAGTTTGAGCAAGTAACATTAGGTTAATTATTCAAGAATGAACACAGAAGGGAGGAGTCTCAACAGGCATCAGTCATTTAAGACACCACAACTAGACCTGCAGAAGTGCAAGGAAAACAGTTCTGATAGTTAGGCCCAAGATGTGCGAGTCTGCAAACCCAGAACTAGAGACATTAAACATCTACTAATAAAAGTTCATGTCACAAAGGTGTGGGCATTTGCCTCAGTTTAATTTGTAGCTGTAAATGCTTTCAGAGCTGGATGAACAGAAACCAAGTGGGCTCAGCAGAGAACAAGTTAAACTGCTAGGCTTTTAAAATGGTGCTAAATAAAGATATGCCTTGTAATTTGCAGTGGTCTAGTTCCACAGCTTGGCCTTCTCTTTTGAACCATGTCCACTTGTGATTAACCATCTACAGAAGTAACCTGCTTGGCTGATAATTCTGATCCTCTTCAATAAACAAGATACCGTCAGCTAGAGCACAGCCAGGCAGCTACTGTAGTAAGACTGTCACTCTAGATGATTGCAGGAGCACAGATTAAAACAGCTCATGCCCCACTTTTCAGATCCATGAGTTCCTATAACATATAGGTCAGAAGAAAAGGAAAGCTTTAAAGCACTACTCAGTATCCTCATCAACAGCAGCAGTAGTAATGAGCAACAACTGGGATTCTGTACAAAAGTTACATCCCCTATGCAAAAATGTTGACTTAAAAAAATCCTTCACCCTCTTTCCCTGCTTATTAGCAACACGACCCCACACTTCCCTAACCCCTTCTTTCCAACTTTTTGCACCTTTCCCTCTGGCTTGGAGCTCTTGAAAGAAACCTGTTCAGGTTATCTCCTCCATACTGGAAGTTGCAGCTCTAAACAGAAAGAGCAGTCAGACTGCAAAAGCCTGAAGCTTCCTTCTTTCTAGTACTCATTCACCGCTCACACCAGCTTTTTCCATCACATTTGTCCCACCATGTCCTTTAATCCTGTTTTCTGTTTCTGCTTATTCTTTCTATACACTCCCCAACCTTACCCAAAAGTAATCATTTTGAAACTGAAATGTTGTTTCAACTATCATACTGTTTGTCCAGATAGCTTATTTGTGCAGTAAACTACATCCATTTCAGTTGTAACAGGTCTCCATCCAAAAGCTTTGATTTCATAGAATCCAACTGCTTTGCAAGAACTTGCCAGTTCTATCAGTATTTTGTGTTTGAAGAGGAACCAGGCAGCCACACAGGCTGCCTGAGTGGCCTGTCCAGCCACATTCCTGCCAGTTTGCTTGCCAGGCAGCTGCCCAGCTCCTTACACACTTGTCTCCAGGCTGTCTTGATCATAGGCAGGATCTTCTTCTTCCAAATTCAAAAATAAAACATCCAGTTCCTTGTTTTTGAAGCAAAGCTTCTGTTCTTGAAGAAAGGAAAATTTACAGAGACAGATACTGTATTTTTGTTTCTAATTAAAACCAAACATTTTTGAAATGTCAACATTTTCATGCAAGAAAAGAAGAAATGTCAAGACAACAAATAAATTCTGTTGATATTTGGGGAGAGGAGGTTGGTCAGGCCTTTGCTTCCTGTTAGTTAGCGTGCAAATATCTTATGACAAGAATAGATGTTACATTTCGTGTTTTTACAGCATGTTGAACTAAAAAGATCCCAGGCAGTTCTCCAGTACATTAACCTACGCCTGGTGCTATGAATTTGAGCACCAGGCTCTATGCATAGAGCTTACTTCGAGAATAGGGTCTAAATCTTTCATATTATAAATCTCAGAAAAGGATAAACCTGGGAGAAGAGTCAGTGCTGCAGACATATGTAGCTGCCTTCATTGTTCCATATCACTATACTCCTTGCTCAGTGTCAGCCTGATATACTGTTTCACCTTCTGACTTGACTAGACAACTTAACAACTAATTTCTTGTCACCCCTTTCCTCTCTTTTGACAGAAGTCACTTTTTACCTAATGAGCATTTTTAGATTTCAAATCCCACATTGGTTCCTCACAGAATCCTTTACAAAACTGATCATGAGCCAAACAGAGCAGTTAGCACAACTCACTAAAATCTAGGAGGCCATTACCCAGGAAGGTATGCCCAACTGACTAACAGAGTTCTTTGAGCCCTCGGGAATTCTTGCACAATCTGCTTTCAAGACATTTCTACTTGAATCATTGCTTTAAAAATGCAATAATTTTAACAACAAAACAGAACAGCCAGCCTTCCAGAGGTATGATATGCAGTATCATTCTCAGCAGTCAGTCCAACTCTAGCCAGTATCTCCTCTTGGACTGTAAGGTATGCTAACAGGCACATTGAGCACCCTAGGGCACTGCACTGAGATGTCAGTGCTCAAACCAAATGAGAGGTACAAACACATCTGGGGATGTGGATTACCAAAAAACCCCATCCCAATATTTCCTCTGATCTTTGTCTCTTCCTTGTTTTCTGTCTCAGAAAGGTGCCCTCTCTAACAGCAAGGGAAACATAATATCAACGCTTACCTGAAACCAAAGTGGTAGCAGTGGCTGGGAGTAACATGGGGGACAGCAGCTACAACTCTGTGTGTGCTCTGGATACCTGTGCACATGTTTGTGTGGCCTTAAGTTCAGCCAAAAAACTTTTACTTCCCCATTTCTACCTTTTGTGCAATAGCAAAACACATTGAGCCACGAGGCAGCTGGAGGCATGATGAGAACTGTGCTGTTTCCTGCTGGGAAGCCTGGCCTCCATCAAGTGCTACCAGAGAGCCATGGGATTTGGATGCAAGGAACCAGGGAGTAGACAGGGGTTCGGACAGAAATGGAAAGGGAAAATACCTGTCTGAGTGAGTCTCATAACACTCAGATGTAGAGAAGGTTTATTTTATTGTATCCACTTTACAAACAAGCAACTGAAATATCGAGGACAGTTGTTTCGGTTCAGGGGGTGAACTTCATCTCCTGTAGAATGTGAGGATGGTGCCCATGCATTATGTGCATCCTACTTAATCTCTCAGAATTTAAACTTGGCAATGATCCCTTTGTTAGATTCTTGTAGGAAAACACTCACAGTGAATTTCAAGTTTCAAGGACAGATTGGCCAAGAGATTATATTATTTCTTAACTGTGTTCCCACTGAAAGCAGGCAGGCTCAGGGTAAGCAGAGTTAGTCCATTGCCAAGTGACTCTGCAATTCAGCTCAACCAGTTCACAACCACCATAAAATAGAAGTTTGGTAAATTCATAGATTTTAGTATCTTAATCAGTAAAATGATAGGAATTACCTCAGAATGATATTTTTATCAGAGCATTTTGATGTTTAATTTCATGGAATACTCATTGCATTCCCTTATCTCACATGAGTTTGCAAGCCAATGTAAGACTAATTTTCTGGTGTAAAGCCCTCTAATGTATGTCTTCTTCACAGAGAAAACACAGGCTCTGTAAGTCTATTCGTGTTGCAAGAGAACATAGAATGCCAGTCCTGCCAACAAAAGGCAGTATAACCATAGAATCATAGAATGATAGAATGTATTGGGTTAGAAGGATCGCCAAAGGTCATCCAGTCCAACCCCCCTACAGTAACCAGGGACATCTCTAACTAGGTCAGGTTGCTCAGAGCCCTAACAAGCCTGACCTTGAATGTCTCCAGGGATGGGGCCTCCACCACCTCCCTGGGCAACCTGTTCCAGTGATCCTTATATTAAAGAATTTTTTCCTAATGTCCAACTTAAATCTACCCTTTTCTAGCTTGAAACTATTACCCCTCGTCCTGTCGCTACAAACTCTTGTGGACAGATCCAACCACATCATCCTATAGGCCTGTAGTGGTTTAGAACCTGCGGGACCCAGACACCATGTGGCCGCTGCCCCCTCATCCTCAGACAGGAAGGAAAAAGGGAGGAAAATACAAACCCCGAGGGTTGAGATAAGGAGAATTTAACACAACAATGCAAAAGCAACAGTCAGGACAACGACAGTAACAACAACAATGGTAACAGTGTACAAAACAAGATATAAAGCATACAGACTACGAGGATACAGATCAGGACAAAGCTGTGGCTTGGACTGCCCAACTCAGGTGTTTGAGACATGACCTCAGCATGGTATAGATTAGCCTAACTCCTGCTGGAAATTAACCCTATCCTAGCCAAATCGGGACAAGGCCCCTTTCATGTATTGGAAGGTTGCTATAAGGTCCCCCTGGAGCCTTCTCTTCTCCAGGCTGAACAACTCCAACTTTCTCAGCCTGTCACTACTACTAATCAGTAGTAAAAGCTCAGATCTTTTTTCATATATGGTCTGATAAAGAAAAGGAACAGCAGACAATTTACCCACTTATAAAATTACTTTAATGGGAGGGGAATGAAATTGTAAGTTTATGTTAATCACGTAATTTGGAACATCTTATTGTTACAAGGAGGAAAAGATATTTTTTAATAAGTCTGAAAGTGAACCAGTAAGCATGGAAAAATAATTTTTCATTTATTCTGCTATTGCTTCCAAATTAAACTCTCTATCTCATCACAGTAACTACTTCTAAAAGCTTATAAATACTTCATTATTGGTTTACGTTCACTGACAAACATTAGAGGCACTGACTCCATTGTTTGTTTACAGCACATTGTTTATGGCTTCAGGTTTCCCTATAAACTTACTCTGCTCTGTACTAAGAGTAGAGAGAGAAATAATATTTTTACATGGTGGCTTCTGTATTGCCAATGTTTTGAAATATAATTGTAAGCCATTCATCAACAAATAAACCAAAGTGGTACCTTTGTCTAGAACTGTTGAGACACTTGGTTTTCTAGGAGTATGATCCTAAACCTTCACAAAGTTCTTAAAAAAGTAACAGAACATGCTATAGGTATTTGCAAAGGCCTCTGTAGCTTTCATGAGCACTTTGGAACTAGATTCATGCCATCAAAATGCAGCTTCAAAATAGCCCCTTGCAGATGACATGTAATAAGTACAATTTGGCAAAAGACAATGCTACAGAAATCCTCTTTCCCAGTAACAGTGTTGGGATACATCTTCCCAGCATGCTATGAGCACCTAATAGGAGGATTGCAACTTAGGAAGAACACCTGGATGTAACAGTTACATCTGCTATGATAGCCACATAAAAAACCAAAACAGGATATGATGATGACTATTAAACCCTTCAGAATCAACTGGACATAAAGACATATCCCCATGATAATCTATGAGAAATGCGCCAGGACTTCAGTAAGTATTAAAGATTCATGGTTACCCACAGACATTGGATGGACTCACTTCTCTAACCTGGAATCAAATAGTGTATGGTTTGTTTCTACCATTTGCCCTGGTTGATCAGAAACACCAATGTTTATGCACTCAGGTTTCTCTCCAAAGCCACAAGTTGCATTCTGTGCAGGATAACATATCAATTTCCATTCCTGCTGCCCTCATACCAGACTGAAGCAAGGACAATGTCCTGCCTTCAAATTCATTATGCAAGACATGCACAACTATGGCTGATCTATACATGTAGTTTAATCCACTTTCCAAATCTCCTTACTTAAGTCAAAAGGCATTTGAAACCAAGACACTTTCAAATCTACAATTCAACAACTTCAAGTCAAAGCAAAAAAAATTATTCATTATTAGATACATTTAAAGACAATTCTTCTTTTCGTTGAGCCAGAAAACCATAGTATAGTACCATAGTATATACTACCATAGTATATACTTTTTTTGAGCTACAAAACCATAGTATAGGTTATTCTTACCATGTCATGAACTCCAAATGTAGACTGCAGACATTAAATACCTCACAAGAAAGTAGATTATTCCCTCATCATTTTCTGTAACACTTTGAAATCCTTCTGAACTAAAAATCTTCCCTACCACCAGTTAGCACTATGGACTTCTGATTAAACAGTGTTTAACATCCAAGTCCTGAAAGTCCTGTTGTTGATAATCTTGAGCCTTAATAATGTTGAATCAGAGTAGAGAAAGTAAGCCCTTAACTGGATGAGCTGGTTTGTTTTAATGTCACTAATATGCCTACAGGACAGAATATGGTAGTTACTTGAACAATGGGATTAATTTTTAATCAAAGCAATTGCTATTTTCTCTGTAGCCTACATTAAGCATATGAGATGTATCATATGATCCATCTCCATCCTTCACATAAGTCTCTGCACACCCCAAATAAGTCTCAATTCACCCTTTGAATAACCCAGTCAAACATCCATTCATGTGGGGAGTTACTGGTAGGAACTGTACCTGCCACCTACTGTCTTGCCTGAGTTTTTCAGATCAGATTTCAGTCTTCCATTTAACAGATAGCAACACCTAACATTTTTTGAGGAATTTGAGCATCCAGTTCTCAAGCTGCTGCAACAAACAGTCATTCTTTGGACAGAGAGTAACAGCATTGTCATTTAAGTGGCCCAAATTAAAACATGGGCCAAAAAGTAGTGTTGGATTTTTACAAGAAGCAGCCCAGTTGCATCACGAGATCTACTGTGGATTCATACCTGCTGAGTACAAAGTAGATGATGCCATTATCAGCATTACCCTCCTTTTCATCTTTCCCATCATTTATCATCTGTGTAACCCTTACAAACCAGAGTAAGCTTATAGAGAGAATCTATTAAAAGATAATTTATTACTATATGCTTTATAAACACAGCCTATCACATTTAAAATCATATAAAAAATATTAAAATCCCAGGTCTGTCCTATCTTTTCTTTAAAGAGAATCTTAAATGGCCAAAGAGTAAGAAACTGCTACTGAAAGACAGCAAGTACTACGGGAGGAAAAAAAATATTTTTTTCCAAAAAAGATCTTTCCTTCTGAAAACACTGTTGTATAGAAGAAAGGGTTTTAAAAAATGGTTATACTTACTCATTGTTTCAAAAGCTCAGAGTCATAAGAGTCAGGTGAGAAAATATTATACACTGGTGAACAAAATACCAGAGGTGTCAGTACACAAAACCATATTCCAATGGCATCCCAGACTTCCACAGATCAGAAAGTCAGAATCCATATTGGCACAACTATACCTTGTAAACCCACTGCAGGGATTTACAGTCTCCTAAGCGACAGACTGACAGGCAAGGTTACATATCACTGCACAAGCATTGGTGCAGCACATTTGAACAGCATCATATCCTCCCCCTCATCAAAGGCCTACCCAACCCACAGGATGGGGCTACAGACGTAGCCTGAAAACATTGCCCCTAACTAATTTGAACCCATACACAAATAGAAAACTCCTAAGTAGATAATAAACAGCTTATGTTTTCTCTCATGCTGTTTTAAGTCCTCAAGAGGAAAGCTTTCCTTAGTCATTTGCACCAGCCTAAGGGCTTTGATGTCAGCTTACTGAAAGGACCCTGGCTGTGATGGAATATTGTTTACGTGGTCACATTAAACATACCTAAGCGCAAAGTTAACTTTTAGTTTACTTGCCCTTAAACTGTAGTACCACCCTCACAAAAACAGTATTTTGAAGTATTCAGACTGAAAACAAAAATAGAAAAAATATACAGCAAGAACCTGAGAAACCTCTCACCTTTCATGTTTACTAGGCATTTGTGTTGGCTACTCCTGTACAATTAAGGATGAAAAAGGGTGCAAAATATGCCATTCGCAGTTTGGTAAAGTCTTCCTAATTTGAAAGGAGTTTGAACTTGGATATGTCAATGATAGCAGTTTAATGCAAGTTTCAAAGTAACCTTCATATTGCAGCTGTAACAACATGTTTGCTGCGGGTGCATTTCATCATTTTTGTGCAAGCAGTCAAAGGTATTCAAAACATTTTCACTCTGTGTTAGTCCTTGAAGGGAGCATAGGCCATGTGCTATAGGTGTTCTGAAGGGTGCTCAGATTTAAGGTCAACTCCTGGCCCTTGTCAAGACTGTAAGTCAAATACATTAAGAACTTAGTATGTTGATAACATAACTGCTCAAACTTATTAGTGTAAAATACTGTCTTCACTATTGCACAGAACTAGTTCATGGCACTAACATACACAACACATGTTTATCTCAAAACAAGTATGGTATGTTATCTCATTATATATGAAAGCGATAAAAAGTTGAAGTCATTTACAACCCTTGATATGCTCAGAGACGTAGAAATGCATTTATTTATATTTTTCCAAGACATTAAGTCCTCTTAAAAGGATTAATTTTTAGTTTAACACTTTTAAATTGACTATTTGACATAGGAGCTTCTGTTAAAGAAAGTGTTTTCAGCAGATCTCAGGCTGGCTCACAAACTTTAAGACCCATACAGCTTGCATTTTGAATTCCAATGAAAAACTTGAAACTGGTTCACACTTTCCTTCAGCAAGTTGTTGCTTCTAGGCAAATCAAGTGTTGTGGTTTAAGGTTTGAGGAGGGGAAGGGACAGGTAGTGGGGCTATTCCACTCCCCTTCCTGCCACACTCTATAAAAAGACAGGAAGTTCTGCTCGCTCCTTCCTCGCTGGGATTGCTGCTGGGACTGCACCTCTGGCTACAGCTCCACGTGGCTCAGGAGGAATCCAGCAACATCCGAGGATCAGTGTTGTATATATTTGTATATATATCTTCCCTTGAAACCTTTGTATATTCCCCTTCCTTTAATATCTCTTTTGTTGTTCCCTGTTAAAAGTTGTAATCTTGATTTCCAACTTTGTGTGAGGCCTTTCTTCCTCCCCTGGGAGGAAAGAGGTGGGGAGAAGAGGGGTGAAACAAATTGTGTTCCGTGGGGGATCGCCCTGAGCCTTAAACGGAGACATCAAGTTACTATGAAAAACACTCAAACCCAATTCAGGGAAACCAGACCTGTTTTTCTAAATGTAACAGACAGAAAGCTCAGTGACAGTCATGCTAAAAAGGTGCTTGGCACAACGCTTCTGCAGCAGGTTTCACATTGACCTCGATGCCAGCTAACAAACTGAACACTCTTTGCAATGCAAGTCCTTGATAATAGCAGCCTCGAAGTTACACGTCCCTGGACAGATCATCCAGAATATCCTTTGGAGTACAGAAACCAAGAGGTACCTCAGCTAAAGAATGCTAAATAATTGATGTCAGTCAGAAAGCTTGCTACCTTCTAATACTCTCTCTTAAAAATGAAATATTATGCTAAGTGTTCTCTGAGCATTATAGGGAACCAGCAAGCTTTTGTGATTGGAAATTTTTTGGAATCTATTATCCTGACAAATTGAGACTGTCTCAGAATGGCCTGCCCACCACCCAGCAGTCAGAGGAGGCCAGCTGAGTTTGCTCTGTGCCATTAAGGTCCATTAGTGCTCTCAGGATGATGATTCCATGCTGAAGGCAAAACTGATTGCTAGATAAGGATGGGAGAAAGAAGGACAAGGATGCATCTATGTCTGGTCTATAGACTTGGGTTTTTTTCTAATATAACCAGTTCGGGAAGTGGCAGGTTCTTCCTTCAGCATAAAACAAATAAATGACTTCCTCTCAAGCTCCTAGGAGATGGTGTAGTTAATATTACATAACTGCTTGTCTTGCCACAGGACTAAGCCTCAGGCAAGAGGACATCTAGGTTTTGCTTTCTTCACCCTTTTTTCCTCCCTTGCTGTGGCACCTTTTAATATAGGTGCCATTTCCAGTAAGGTAGCACATGCTTTCTCCACCAAAACAGCTTGCCTCACTTATTTCAAATTGGCTTCCAACTAATTGTCTCACACCCCAACCACTGAAATACAAATCAGGAAAGACGAAAGAAAATACTGAAAGGTAGCTTTATTTGTTCTTTCCTTCCACTTGAGCGTCCTTGTAAAGTTTTGAATAAGCAGTACAAGCAGGAACATGCAGAAATAAAAAGAAAAAAGCACACAGGAAAATTTATAGCATCTATTACCTCTATAAGGATACAGAAATCTCCTGCCTTCTCCAGGTTTAAAGGTTATGTTTTCCTACATAGTACCACCAAGAAAACTATTTTCCACGAAGTCTTCTTTTTTCTTAAAGAGTTACAATTTGTAGTGTTTCCTATCTCACCATCTGTGTCTGAGCCCTAATAATGTACTGGCAGTTCCAAAGCCTTAATTTCATTCATCATTAGATTTCATACTAGGAACAGACTTCAGAGTTTTGGCAGCAACAGCTGTCATGCATTGGAATAAACTTATTTGTATTGCCAAGGCATGCATCTGAAGGAGCTCAGACTTATAAAAGTTGCCCTTTGCTCTCTTCTCCTTGGTCTTTGAACAAATCTCCCAAATTCACTAGCACATCTGTGAACAATAATGAAGCACAGAACAGCGAGGAAGTAACTGACAAATCAAAACAAGAAGCTTGAAAAATGCAGCAATTGGCTCTCACTAAACTCGCTGGGGTTTTTTTGTTCCTCATTCCAGCACTATTCCAATTTACAATAAGAGCTTGATCAGTGAAGTTAAGAGAAATGTTATCAGTGATTTCAGAGATAGTCAACTCAAAAGCTAACATTTTCATCCTAATACTGGAAATGCTACTTTCTGAAGGAGCAGGAGAAGACACGAAGACACAAGTTAGACGGTTGGGAGAGATAGAGGAGCCGCTGTAATATTCAGCCACCATTCAAACATGGTGACTGTCATCTGAATATGCTTCCAGTCCACCTAGCACCTTTACCTTACAGTCTCTGCTGTCTTCAATACCACCTGTTTACCTCTCCCTTCGGTATAGCCTCAAACTCTCCTCCAAAGAGCTTTGTTTCCCTCTCACACTTCGTAGCTCTTTCTTTGCTTGTATGTCACATACATTTTCTTTCCTGCCTTGTATCCTTCTGTAGGAGTGGTGTCATGCTGCATACTTTTAAAAGCTTAATGCAACAGAACCTTGATCATAACTAGGGCCAAGAGACACTGCCATAATTCACGTATGTGATAAACAGACTCTATCAGTCAAAAGCAACATTATTCATCTATACTGCAGGAGTAAAGAAGTCAGGTCAAAACCACGTGTTAAACAATGCCAAAATAACCAGTTTAACCAAGTGACTAGTTGGTAGAGTCTGAAAGGTCATCAGTTTAGTTCAACCTGGAAGCAATAGAAGTAGAAATAATTGGGCTACAGCATTACTCCATAAAAGAAGATAATCTTCTCATCAGAGCCAAAGGAAGAAAATAACGTAGAACTCTGGGTGTTTGTTATTACCTAAGCCACAAAAAAGACCAAGATCCAAAGATGGAGGTAAACCTTACTGCCTTAAATGCAAGTAAGTTACCACAGATACGCCAGTGGAAATAAAGCATAGGATCCCAGCTGGTTTTCAGCAAGTTCACTTTCCTCCATGCATCAGCCCTTAAAGGGAAAGATCCTGTTTCCTTCAGTCATGAAGCAGAAAGAAGCTGTCTCTGCCTTTTGTGAGAGTCTCATGATTGATGAGGGTTCAACTTTACATGGAATTGATAAGTATGTCCTGACCAATCAAAGCCTTTTATGACACAATTATATAAACCCATTCCCTGTCTAACAAATATAGCCAGGTTATGTGTCTCTTCCTCTTCCTTTTATCAAATTGCACAGGCAAGGCTGTTACCTAGTTTTGTTTATACATGCATTATCTCAGGAGCCTAAGTGCTATATAAGCAATTTATATTGAGAGAACAGAAATTTCAAGAAAACATTTCAGGCAGTCCCTAATCCAAGGGATAAAATACAGGTTTTGGAGACACAACTAACATCTGACTATCTGCTATTATGTAAAGCAGGCTGTGGGTTAGTAGTTTTAAACCTGCCTGAGGGCAACAGAAAAGATTAATGTGTATCTGCTCATATCAGCCTCAAAATGAGTCTAGTATTTCAGATAAAAGACTCCTAACCCCTCTAATAGCCCATTGTTCATTCTTAGTAACACTTATTTCATTGATATGTTATGTTCAGAATGTAGCTACAATGAAATAAGTACTTTTAAAGACACACTGAAATGGAAGGTGGGACGGCCAAGGGAAGAAACCAAAGGTGGAATGCAGAGACATTTGACATCTTCCACTCCTTTCCTCTCTCTCATCTCACTGATGCCATGTGATCGTGAGCCTTCATTTAGTTAATGCCTTAAGCTTCCAGAAGGTTCCAGGACACCAATAAACCTGAGAAAGCTGTCCTCTAGGGCAGAGGAGCAGGAATATGCTACAATTCAAAGAAAGTGGTTGTACTAAAACAAGAGACTGATAACTATCCTTTCAAACGACAAACTCATGGGATATGGAATTTTTATCACCTACATTGGTTCCTGAAGCCGCTGCTTGGGCCATGGCCATGAGAAGCCCGAGGTGGGTGAGACACCGGGGGGCAGTGTGAGGAGGTTTCCACATCCCTGGTGTCGTTAGTGGCCGCCACAGGGCGAGGTTCAGCCCTAGGGGAGCAGGGGTCCCCCCAGCTAGTTCTGCCCCACCTGAGAGCATGGCAGCACGGAAAAGTATCAGCTGGCTGGGCTGCAGAGCCCTGTGGACACAACTGAAGGGGAAGGTGGCCCAAGGGATCTCTTCTGTCTTGCCAGCTAGAGGTAGGGCTGCAGGTTGAGGCATCATGCAAATCAACGCCTGACTTCGTGGCTGGTGGCATTGCCAGTGCCTTGGATACTATGATGACAGGACCTCCTTCAATGAATATAGATAACTGAGGCAAGACAGGACACACCCCTCTAGGAAGGAGAATCTTTGCTGGTAGATTGGCTGATTTGGCAAATCATGCTTTAGACTAATGAATTTGGGTGGCGGAGTCCAAAGCTGTGACACTTGTGTACTCACAAGCAACAGGGTAGATGGACACATCTACCAGTGACAAATGCCCCCCAGCCCTCCAAAAACCTCCCCAATCCTGTCTGGCCCTGGGGAGCTGTAGAATGATCCAAGCACCGACACCAGTGTCCAGCTTTCACAACACAGATTGGATGCTTTGCTGGCATCTGCAAAAAGGACAGGTTTTTTTATTGCATTTTAGCCAGACCTGAATGATCTGTTTAAAATTGAGGTATAGCCTCTGCATCTCACAGCTTTAAAGGGCTCCCCTTTATTTATCAACAGTGTTTAAACAGCTCTTTGTGGTGCAAACCACACAAGGAAGTAATTAACTGCCATAGAATTTGAAGTCCTGGAGAGAAGCCATTAAATCTAATAATACTGCTGGCTTCTACAGCAGCTAGAATAAGGCAGGCATTGCATTAGCTACTGTGTTTTGATTCATCATTTCTGTATCACCTAGGTAAACCATTAAGTCTAGCTATGAAGTTGAAAGCTATTACTCAAAATCTTTTAATGAAGAATGAATACTCCATATTTCAGCTTTTACAATTAAATATTTTTTTCATTGAAGTATATAATACAAGTATAATGTTTTCATGCTTAAAGAGATAGACCTCACCATACTTGCTCTCACTATGTAGAACCTCCTTGCATGATTTCCCTCAAAGACCATGTGTTATGAGAGATTGTAGATGTATATAGCCACTATAACTTCACTCTCCCTTTGGTGGTGTTGAGAATATGGTCCAGCAGATCTGCCAAGATCGGATGAAAAGATTTCAACATTTTATACTGGTGATTCAACTAATATAAATACATCTCTTAATATCACCATTGTGTACAAATACAGTCCACCAAATTATACTACAATGCATTCATGTCTGGATAATTTTTGTGAATTGCTGTTTGTGTTTTATCTATGATTTCCTTACATTCTTACATAGTATTCTTTGCTTCTAGCTTTTTTCAGTGTCTGGTTTTGTGTATTAATAGAAACACACAGAATCTTGAAATACATCTGCAATTATTGTAGACACAGAGAAACTAAGGGATAAGTTAAGTAACTGACCTGCTAGTCACTTCAGAAAAATATCAAAAATAAGAACAGAATCTAAATCTCAAAAAACAGTTTTCTACGTAGTCAACAAAGTGCTGTGTAAGGTTATATTAAATAAATTTTACCTCTCTATCAAATGTTGTGATAGGTCTGCTACATTTCCCCAATTTAAAACATTATTATAGATACACAAAACTATTAGTCTTGAATTATATCAATTCAAGACATTTTGATGAAAAGCATGGAAAAGCTTCTTGAAAAGGAACCTTTAGCATCACCTAACTCCATCTCTCACTTGAAGAACAGCTATTTCAAGCAGTGTATCATATCACCCTGTCATGAAAAGAGATTTCTAGAGCAAAAAGTTTTGTAATACAACTGAGTGTTCCTTCTTTTGTAGGAAATCTGTCCCTAGCCATGAGGCACCCTGACCAGTAAGGAATTAAAATAATTTCAAATACTACCTGCATCAGAGCACAAACAATTGCCATTGTAGTTCACGCTGCCAATTCTCAACCATTGCCCAAGATGCTGCTGCTTTCAGCTCCAGCAATCTATTTCTATTTGGTTTTATACGTTATACAAATCCAAGTATATTAATATAAGGAAAAAGTATTTTTTAAATGGGAGTTGAGGTCCTTCAATTTTGTTTCTCTCATAAAAGCAGATTCACTGTAGCACGCTCTGTGTAGACTGGCTCTGGAAACTGATCTATTTCTGATAGGCTGAGTAAGGGGAAGAAATGACCCCTCAGCTTTCAGGAGATATTCACCTAATTCTCATTCATGTAAAAGTTGCACCATACATGTTCTACAGCCTTTTGTGGCAACAACATGTTAAGCTATGTCTCTTCACTTAAAGTGTGAGCTACCAACAGATCCTGAACAACTGTGACATTCCTAACCCCTCTACATATCACTTCAGAACTTGCCTGTTTCTCCCTTGCACCTGTTCCTCAGGATTAAGCAAGTAGAGACCATAATAGTCCTAGCTTGGTACCAGACATGTCAGGCTGTTAGCCTACAGGCACTTTAGTAGTGGCACAGCCCATGTCAGGCTAGTTGATCCTGATAGCTGTACTAGCCAGTGCAAAATGCATTTTGTGCTTCAAAATCTGAAGCAGAAAAGCTACTCCTTAATTAACCACAATTGTATATAGTGGACTTGATTATTAGAAGCAGAATTGTCAAGGTTGGAAGGGACCTCAANGGAGTAGCTGAGGGCCAGGCTACCAACTACATTTAATACTCAGGTTTTTTGTGGAATAAAGAAGAGAACTATACTAGAAAATGACTATCCAAAAGTCCAAATCCTTCCACTATGAAAAAAAATAGCATACTTTTCTTTTAGTTAGTAGCATTAAATCATGATCTTGCAGTCCTTTTCCAGGGACTTATCTTTTCACAGTACAAGAAATACTAAAAAGTAGTCAGTGTTACCACTCACTGAGCACGATACCACCAGCTGAGATTTTTACCATGGGGGAAAAAAAAAAAAAACCCAAGCAGAAAAATATGTGAAAGATCATCAGACAGTTGCTGAACCTGGGCCAACACTGGGGCTAAGAAAAAGCTTAGGTTAAGCACTTGAAAGCTAGCCTGTTGATGTACAGCTTGTTTACCTAACAATAACAACATCCATTCATATTGAAGATGCACTTTGGTCAATAAGCACAAATACTTAAGCCACAAATTGGGCTAAAGGGATTTCTTCAGAGGAAACAATTAAAGACTTAATGTGTAATACCTTGAGTAAATAATCACAGAGGGGAACAATAACCTTCTTGAAACACATGGAGGATGAACACACCAAGGAGGGAGATGACTCTTCAGGGACTAAGCTAATAGGATTAAAATTTAGGATATCAGAAACTTTAGTAGTGTAACCTATTAGGCTGTGGAATAATTGGTATCACCAGAGCAAAGAGACATTTTATTAATACTATATAGACAAAGTACTTACAGTGAGACTGCAGAGAAAAGCAATGAAACCTTAAAGGTTTTTGTGACATCATTTTTATATAGACTTTTGAGCCAATTACTGGACTCTTGCAAATATTTTAGAATAATTAACTTTAAATGATTGGTGAGATTTTCAAATGAAAGAGAAGTCTTTTCTCCCAGTCTTCCCATAGGAAACTACTTCTTCAGCAGAATATTTTTCTCACTCTGGTTCATAGTCTGTAGGCAAAGAAACTCTCACTTTTGAAGACAGCTATACTTTCCCCTCACTCAGCAGCCAAACTTCAGACTTCAGCTAACACCGGCAGCATCTCAATGAAAAGTAATGTCTGCATCATTGCCAGAACATATCCAGTTACGTACAGTGATGGTAATGTTAAACACGTTTTTTGAAAGATAAAAATCTTTGTTGTCACGTAAAAGTTTGTAACTGAGAAACTTCAGTAAAACGATGTGGAGTTGCAGTTTGAATTCCAAGCTGCAGGGAAGATGTTTGCTCCTAGCAGGAAGTTTCACTCCTGATATATAGATGCCCTGCATCAGATTTATATACCTTAAATTCAAACCACACAATTCTCATCACCCTTGAATAAACTCTGTAACCAAATTCCCCAAATCAATAGTTAATTAAAAAGAGGTGACAATTTCTACATACTAAATTAGCTCATCTCTAGCATTCTGCCTTTCCTTTTTCAGGTATGTGTATACTACAACAAAGAAAAGCAGTTCAGTTGGAAGCAAGTAATTTATTACATTTTAGGAGGCTGCCTTTTGTTTCAGGGATGGAAACAAACAAACAACAACAAACAACAAAACCCTACAACAACAACAAAAACCTACAGCAAATTTTCTATTAATGGTCAATTTTGAAAAACATCATTGACTGATATATCAAGACTGACCATAGGAGGGCGCTGCAAATCTGTACAAGGCCTGCAAGCCTACACAAAGTAAACACATAACTGTACAAAGAAAAAAGAAAACAACAAACAAAAAACAGGTGGGGGAGGGGGGGGAAGGAAAAAACCTTCACTGATGTCTGAGGCTGTTTCCAACTCAGTGTCATCTTATTCCTACATTACTTATAGAACACCACATGGGCATGGCAGGGACTTACGAACCAAATACTTTGATATTGTACAGCCAGGTCACACAATAGAGCTAAGAAAAGCTGCCCTTTTTCTCCTTGCAGTAAGCTCCTAGTAGACTTGTGACTGGAACCATTCATTTCTCTTTCTTCTTCCTTCCTATGCCCAGCTCATGGCAAATAGTATCAGGCATTCCTCAGCTTTTCAGGAGTTTCCCAGACCATTGCTGAATGTGGTAGCTCATTTTTTTCTCAGGGCCCAACAACCCAAACTCACTGACTAGCCTCTATTTTACATGAAACTCATTAGTCCTAAGTTGCTGTACTGTACCCTACAGGATTCCTTCATGTGAACACACTGCAAGAATAACGAGTTGTAAGAATGACTCATGAGCTGCTCTTTAGGTCTTAAAGACACAAAAGTTTGACTTTGTTATTTTTGACTACATTTGACATCCAAGGATAACACAGGCAGTGAGGTGAACCTGAGAGCAGTAGAATGCCTTCATCCTATGGGATATTTTTGCACCTTTCTTGGTTTATATATCTTTTTCTATATCTTTAATTTTTTTTAAGCTAAAGAATTATTTGTATTATGCTAATATAAGCCAGTTGAAAAAATAATTCAATTGCAGCTTTCATAGGCATGTTAGGCTTCATATGCCACCTACCCCACTAGGTATCTCATGCCCAACTAAGCCTCATGAATGTTTGTAACTCAAACACAAATGACCTCTGCTTCCTGCAGTATATAATCCAATCTGAAGAAAGACAACTCCAGAGTATGATAATAAAGGAATAAAAGCAAAGGTTAAGACTGTTCACATATTACCTCCAACAGTGTATTTCCTCATAAGAAAGTATCAAATCAGTGGGATCTATGTATTCTGCAAAACCTTGTCAGAGTTTTGGGAGCCCAAAGAGCTGATGGCATAGCTACGTAGTACTTCTGGCCTGTTCCCTTGTCCATCCAGCCTGCTCAGTTTATATGAGTGAACTGTTAAGATTTGCAGGCTGCCCAGATCATCCTTCACTTTAAACAAACATTTAAAATGTAACAACTGTAAAGACAAATATTAAATATATCCTATTTACAGCCCATCAATGACCCACCAGTATTCCTCATGGAGATTTTTTTTAGATCTCAGTAAGATAACTCCATTTCAGACCAAAGCTCTGTTTGGTACTTGATTTTTTTTTTAGAGGGGGTGGTGTTTCAGTAGGCAGGTTTCTTATTTGGGTTTTTTTTTTAACTATGCATAGGATAAAGAATTATATGTAACATATAGCTCTTTCAATCTATTCTTGACTACCGACAATATCTCAGGTCAAGTCTGGCTTCATTTCTTTACAAACCAGCAGTGTTGTGACTAATTCCCAATAGACATTCTTCCTCCAGCTTTACTACTCCTTCAAAGAAACATCATCCTTTTTCAGAGGGCCTTTTCCAGTTATCTCATATGTACTTGCAAGACAAGTTCTCCTGTGTAATATCTTCCCCACAGAATATAGACCTTTTGTTATCGTGGAAGTAGACATGGCTACATCTGCAATGATCTCTTTCAATCTTGTGATAAGAAAGGGAAGCAACATCAGGGTTTGGAACAGTATAAATGTTATTCCTTCTGCTTATGCCAGTAATGCTACCAGTCATTCCAGACAAGATGTTAGAACATGGCACTAGTTGCCCCATTGTCACCTCACGAATATTTGTTCACCTTTGAATTATATATTTCTCTAAAATATTCAGGAAATATTTTTGAGATAACAGAGAACATATTTCACATCAATGAACGTGAAATAAATGATAAATTCCTTAGTTTCTTTGAATTGATCTTACTTGGTAAGGACAAGGAGAAAGCAGCAGACTGATTTGTTTACCAAAAGGGTTTAATAGTTTGAGTTCCTGTAGTTTCTCTGGAAGGATGAAACCCTTCTTCATGAACACACTTCACAATTTATTCTATTTGTGGGGGCTTTTTAGAGGAAAAAAAAAAGTCACGGGATTTGTAGATATACTAGGTGTTTGTATTTGTAGATATACAAAGGCAAAAGCATTTCAACTCTGAATTTAAAAGAAAAATATTTAATTGCTCTGAGGTAAATGCACTCCTACAAATTACAGCTGGATTATATAAAACAATGTATAAAACCAGCAGCTATTATGCTGTGACATCCTTAAGCTATATATTTTCTCATCTTGTTGAACTGGTCTGAAGAATTAATACTAAAAATAGTTCTTTCAATAGTTATTTCTCACTTATTTTACCCTCACTTGAAGGAAGACCTTAATTATTAAAATTATCCCAAATAAGTTCACACACAATTTGGACAAGAGGGAAAAATATCTCAAAAGGGTATCGCTGTAGTCCTTCCAGTGTTGTCAAATGATGCCTTTGCAGACACAGTTGGCCAAGTCTCAGTAACCCAATGAAAGAATGCTAAATA
The DNA here is from genome assembly GCA_013401335.1 of Brachypteracias leptosomus. Lineage (NCBI taxonomy): Eukaryota > Metazoa > Chordata > Aves > Coraciiformes > Brachypteraciidae > Brachypteracias > Brachypteracias leptosomus. The sequence goes on from VYZX01004332.1 coordinate 52,745, forward strand.
TGTTCAATTAATGAATTAATAGATCCAGAAACACAGTTTCATGTTGTGCAAAGAATACCATGTATCACATCACTAAAGAATATATGAGTCTGAGAATGCAGAATAAGAGAATTGCAAAGGCTGGAAACTTGAAAAAGAGAGATATACTAGAAATATCAGCTTAGAGAGTTGTCTTTTATTTTCTTCATAGCATGAACTTTAAGAAAAGTATTTTCCACAGGACTGTTCCAGAGGAACTGCAGTAAACATGAAATTGCAAACTCCAGTTCCAGTCAGATCAATACGTGCGATGTGGGTCAACTCTATAGACCAATTATGTTAATTTACTTACTTGTCACTCAATTACTGTACTAAAAAATAAAACACATTAGATTCACTAAAGAAATAATTTGGAATTAGGATGAGATCTTGAAAAACGCTAACACCAAAACAAATAAGCCTGTGACTAACCTGAACTGTAGTTACAAAGTACATGATAGGATTTTGTATTTTTCTCTCAGGAATATCTGTGGTGTAATCCAGATTTCACCCATACTGGTAATCCTGACACAAGTGGGTTTATGGATCTCTGTGGTAACTGACTAGAGAACGTGACAGAAGAGTCACCCCTTTAAGTTTAGTCTGTTTAAAAAAAGTTATAATTAAAAAGAGTGCAGTTTGTAATTTTCCACAGACGAAGTTTAAAGAACAGTTTAGAACACAGTAAGATTAACATTAACCATTGCTGACACTGTTAGGGGTGTCTGCCTCATGTTGTGTGGGGAGCACACCAAAAGCCACTAGTTGCTAAAGGTTTATTAGAATAAACTCTGAATCTAGAGGTATATGAGCTCTGTACTTCAAATGATCACTACCTCTTTACTCTACACTAAGGTTTAAAACAGAATAAATGACGTTTTGAAAATAGCTTTCTCTGATGCCTATTTTTCTCTTCCAAAGATATATCCTTTGCTTCAGTCCTTCTACTCTTATAGCTTGCAGGCTTTTCAAATTGACTAAGCTGTTAAGGCAACTCCCAGACAGGAAAAATCCTTCCACTGCTTCTGAAGTACAGTTATGGACCTTTTTTGCAGTCAAAGTTTGCCTGCCACTCTGGCATCTTGCTATGGCAGATCCTGCATCACCATTCTCATCTTCACATTCCTTGCCTGGCTGCCTGCGGGAAGCTCCACACTACGGGAATGTCACCCCAGGGAGCACACACAGGTCTCAGGGGTGACACCACAGTGTCCTACTCCTTTCAGAGCATCTGGAGCGTAATCCTAGGATCTTCCCAATCACACTCTTTTTAACCACACAGTAACAAATAAAAATGGAACAGCTTATACTGTCTTTTACATTTGTACAACTATCCCTCACCTATCCTGTAGGGATTGCAAGGAATTTGAAGGGATAGTCTACAACAGCTCATTTTTCTCCATCAATAAAATACAGACAATGTGTCCTGCACTTAACTTCAGCAGCCTTTTAATAGATTTTTGTAAAGAGCCATTTCTTGTGGCTATACAAGATGGTTTTGCATATCTTAGAGCTAGGAAACACTAACAAATAGCAGAATTGTCAAAATATTTAGATTTCAAGGAGATTGAAACTGTGACCAAGTTTCGGTAAGTAGCTCAAAGGGAAGGGAGAAAGCTGCTGAGATACTGAAATGTTTCAAAATTTAAAACGAAAGCTTTCACGCTTATTTTTTGTTTAATACCTGACCTAGAAAAGTAATCACATTATACTCAAGTCCCTGTGACCATAGCTGATGACACAGACCTTCTCATCTATTTTCTTTCAAGACTGCTCACTCATTCAATATCTAGAATAAACAGTACCCAACTAATTTGCAGATATTTTGTATTCTGTTTCTCTCTTGCTGTTCCATGTTTGGGTCTGCATATTCTTGTTTTCACAATCCTGCTCTGAAGACACCAAGTTATTTGGGCCTGGTTTTGCATCCCAGGCAACCCTCTAGCAGCCAGGCACCGGGACAAGCCCAAGGCAGGACACTCTGCTCTGCTGAAATGCTTTTAAGTGCTCTTTTTGCACAAAAGTTTTCATAGGCAATTACAATTTAGGTGTCAAAGCTGCAAAGATAAAATTAAGACAAGTTTTTGAAAACATACAGGACCTGATTGCTGTTTGTGGGGTGAGTAAAAACTGTATTTCCACATGTTCAACACACAGTTTCCATTCTGCATTGTGCTAAGATTTCTCTGCTGGTTCCTTTTGTGGGCTTCCCTCTTGAGGCACACCTAAATGCTGGCCAACTTTGCATCCCTCAGAAATCTTGTAACTCCACTTCTTTCCCTCCTCACCTCAGAACACCAGCAGCAGGCACTACCCTGACACACCAACCCCTGCTGAGAAGAGTGGGAGGCCTGAGAGATAATGGCAGAAGGTGTGAGGGGGGTCTGGGCCTCAGGGGACCAGGTAGGTGCAGGGGGACTGGGTGGTGCTGGCGGTCCCCATGGACAGCTCAACCTGTGGGAAGCCAAAGGTGCCCGCAGCAGCAGCTCTCACTTGCTGATGGGACTGCAAGACTTATGGGGCATCCACTCTACAGGAACCCTCGCTATGGTGAAGTTGTTTCGTTAGAAGGTTTGTAAGAAACTTGTACTGAACAGAAACCTTCTTACAACAGGACAGGCGAATACTTTTACATCACTGAGTCATAATTCATATAAGAGTTCAAAAACATTACATTTTTCAGAGCCTTTAAAAATACGTATCCCTCCTCACATAAATGCAAATAGAGGCTCAGAGTGACAGAAGAGGTTCACAGGAAAAGACCTATCTCCTGAAGCTAGCTTTAATATTTTATACTTATTAAATATAAAACTTCTTAGTCTGTTTCCAAAGTCAAGATTTAATATCTGGTTGAGTCACTTCCATTTTTTTTATTGCTTCTCTCTTGCTTCTTCCTCCAGTACTGCCACAGAACCCTCATACTCTTTTGAGGCTTTCTTTGAAAGCACTCATTCTCTGAAGACTTGGTAGAGAGTGAAAAGGCGGTGGAGAAGAGGAAAGAGAATTCTACTTTTGTTCTTTATGTGCTGCTGAATTATAGTGCCTGGAGGACAGTTATGTGATGCAAATTAACACTCACGGGAATTACAGGACTGTAGTCTTCAAAAAGTTTGAGAATTTAATTCTTAACATATATTTTGTCTTAAGTTGTGGTGCTTATTTTTTATTATTCCATGTTTTCCCTTGGAAACAAAGCTCAGATAACACAAATCTAGCAAAACTTGTAGATAAAGATATTTCACCCCAGTTTTACAGACTAACTACCATGAAGTGTATATACACTGGAGTGGAAAAGGGAATGTTCAAATATCAGAGAAACTTAGAAATTCTCTCAAGGTAAACCAAGGGAAAAAGGAGCATGTTTTCCCCCAGTATCATCAAACAGCTCAATGAAGTGCTTGATCACTACAAAACAGCAGTCTTAAAGGTTTGTAACAATTAGTTTGTAACCTCATCTAGCTCCACTAAAACTGAAGTCTTCTCAAAATGCTCCCATGTGTCAGATCCTCTCTGACTGCATGGAAACTCAGATGAAACACAGAAATCCTTCTATTCCCTCCATCATTTCCTGGGTAAACATTAGGGTTTGGACTATTAAAGACTGAAACATCTCAAAGATGGTGTCAGGGAACAAGGGAAGCCTGGCCTAGGGAAGGAATGCAAGCAGTCGAGCACATTAACAACAGCAGCAGTGGCTGCAGTGACACATTTAAAGGAAATTAGATTTCCCAATGCCTAAGACACAAGATCCCAGTTAGTGTCTGAATGATCCTAAGGAAGAGACTAATTATTTATTCCAACTGTGTCTCAGGGCAGCTGAAACAAATAGCTTGTGATCTGGTTTAAATGCCTGCAAATCCCCAAATTCCAGTCCCACAGTTTGTTGTGACACTCTGAAACATGGTGTGTCTAGGAGTAGTAAGGTACAGACTATTTGTTAGTATAAGCAGTTTGACTGAAGGAGACATTCATATAGCTCCTTTCCTCACCCTCATAACAATTTTTTGTCTAAAGTGCATTAGTTCATGTACTGAAATGGTGTTTAAGAGAAAGATTAAGGTGCCTTTGTGAATTTTCCCTGCTATCAAAAAAGTAATATAGGAATATGGTGCCTGTATAGATACTATGAACAAAGAAAGAAACAAAAACTGTATGTTGACAAAAGGTCATATGAGGTAACCTCAGGACAGTAGCAAAACACAAATACAACTTGCAAACCTTACGGCCTGACTTCAGAGACTTACATCAGCATTAGTAGTAAAGGCTAAAGCTGGTCTAAGAAATGGGACTTTACCATCTGCTACAAGTGAACTTGAGCCTTTTCCATGATGCATTACTAATTCTCACTGACACATCACCTTTCGGTGCCGTTTGCTTTAGTTCGAACTGGGAGTCAAGCTTTTGGATCAAAATGGGAAATGTAATTCCTCTGCTCTGATACAAATTGTTAGGTAAGGGAAAGGCATTTTCCTTTTCCCATGTTTTGGGATGATTTAGAGAAGTAGAATTGTCATGTCCAGAGTGAAATTCGTACGTGACTATGTGTATGTATCAAAGGAATTCCTCTCTGCCAGAAGACCTTACCTAACAGACTAGGTGAATAAAAGGGAATCACACACCATAATTTATGGAGAAGAAGCAGGTTTGTTTAATCACTGTAGGGTTTTTTTAAGTCATTACATTTCTTGTGATCCACTGAGCAAACCCATTTGCATAACTAGGTTTTAAATGCAAATCAGATAAAGAATTTTACTAAGTGGATGATTTGTACCATACAGCCCCTAGGTCTCTTGCAGAATTACTTTGATGAGGGAATGTTTCTTTAATTACGCTGAAGGCCGATTACCCCATTACAGTCACATTGTTTTGCGGATTGCATATAATTTTGCTGTTTCCAAAGATTCCCTGACATAATTCTGAAGAAAATGCAAACAGCAAGCAGGCACTTGAGACGCATTAGGCAAGAGATCAAGATGCTTTAGTGAATTCAATTTAAGCTGCAACATTAAAGTAATTTTGTTGAATAAAACATAATGCAATAATGAGCCTGTGTATGTCAACTCTGCAGAGAAGATAATAGCTGGAGAGCTGACTTTCCTCTTTTCTAGACTCTTCTTAGACTCATTAGCCAGAGACAATGCTGCAAACAGAAACCTTTTCTGGCATATGCTTTATTTCAGTTTAAGTATATTCCCTACAGCTGTATTTCAGAGTTGAATAAAGTCTTAAAAGAATTAATTTATGTCAGCTTCACAGTAGCACTAATGAGATTACACATTACAATTTTTTTCACCCATTTATGCCTGATGTTAGGGATAGCAATGTATAGATCACTGTAGATCATTTGGTGATGTTTGCTGCCTTTTTAAAGGAGGAATACTTACAAATTTATGCAATTAAAGGAAAATAAAAATATAGCTTGTACTCTGTACATTTTTTTCTCATTATGCTTTCTGACATCCTTTTCTTTACAGATAACTACATGGAGTGCAGCAAGGCTGTGAGCCCGCTATGTTCAGAGTAAGGATTACACATGACACTAATGACATTTGAAGTTTGGAGTTCATGGTTTCTTCCCTCCTCTTGTAGATGTTCAAATCTGAATTACATACAAGTAGGTCTTTTGTGACTGCAAGAACATTCATCTTTACCAGAAAGAAAATAAAGGTAACATTAAGGAAAACAACTGTTATTTATTCATTTTAACTTCCACCAGACCTGTTCTAATTTCCATATAGAGTTGAGTACTTCAGTTGAGTTCTTCAGTTGAGTACAGCACAGCTATCAGGCTTGTAAGACCCACCAAAATATCTAGAATCTGATGCTTGTAAATGGAAAGGGGATTACTAACACTTGTATCTATACTGTTTTTCTGTTATTTCTATCTTAAGCTTTTATAGACTTTACAGTTTTAGGAAGAACCACCTGCTTTGGTGACACAAAACCCATTGCTACAGAAAACTCCCTGGATTCCATGATTATAATACTAGCAGCATTTCAGCTTTAAGGAAATTCTTTTCTTTTATTCATGGAGTCATCATTTTATATGGAAAAGAAAGGTAGTTAATCAAAATCTCAGCTATTCATCATTTAGAGAGGTGCCTCACCTTGTAAATTCAAATTGTTTTAATGGTTTGGCACCATTTTATTTAGTCTTCATTGAATGAAGAATAGCTAAGAACAGCCAAGCTTATATATCATTACATATATGAATCAAAAGGAAAAAACAGGAATGAGATGTTTCATAAAGACAAAGCAGTTACAGGAACTAAAAAACTCCATTATTTATAGGGAAAATAAAAAAGACAGGTTTTGAATATAGATGTTAAAAAACACTGTGCCTTTGGCAGATCATAAAAGCCCTGGGATCTGCAGGGTACTGGCCGTTCAGCGTGGAAGTTGGGGGGTGCCCCAGGGGTCTCTGGCACAGCTGTCCATGGCAAGTAGGTACTCTGGGGGAAGGCTGCTGAATTTCCTTGCCCTGGTGACACAGACAGTGTTTTTGCCATTGCTGCGGTATGGTAGCCAAATATTCAAGCCTATTCCCACACTCTTGTGAAAAGTGTGCACGGACCCTAGGGGAGCAGCAACTACAGAAGAGCTTTAGAGCTGATCAAAGCTGTCTTTGCAGACCTGTTTGCTCTTAGCTCTATACTCCTCAAAAGCCTCATTTCCTTGCTTTTTGGGTCTGCAGAGTTGTTTTGTTTTTTAAAGGAATTTGATTTCTGGGTTACAGAGAACAACATTTTATAACTTAGGTGGGACTATAGGAATTCCAGGCGAATTCTTAGGTTGTTCTGATTAAAAGAGTGAAGGTAAGGCACAAGGAATTTTTTACACTGCTAAATGAAAGTTGTAGGAACTAATGATAGCATATGTTACTTCAGTACAGGAATAAATGAGTCTACATTCTCCTATTTCTACACCTTACTGCTCAATCCTTAACGAGAAACAGATCATGCTAAATTATAGAGTTATGATGGAAAATGCCCATTCCCATCTCCTGAGTCAGAAAAATACTACATTTTCAAAAGATAAAGAAGGAACCATTTTCAAACAGATTGTTTACCACAGCAAGGTTAACTCTAAATTACTATGTCATCAGATCTACTGTGCTCATTGTCTCAGACAGTAGCAGAAAAGAAACTTCAGCAATGGTGTAATAAAGGGACAAGATCTGGGCATTAACCCTTTCTAAACAAAACATTGGAAACACTGCTCTGTTTCCTGCCCTGGACCATTTTAAATTCCCTGACACTTCCTTTCTCGTTGGCCTGTTCTGAAAATCCACCTCATGTTGTTTGCATCCAAAGCAGTGAAATTGTGCTTGTTACACACACAACAGATACATTGTGTTCAGAAATTGTATTGGGACAGGTAGATGGCTCAGCAGCTGCAGGAGAAGATATCCATGCAATCCCTCATTGTATGTGACCCTTGTTAGTTGTTTCATTCTTGAACTCGCTTTATTGTGGTAGCCCCAAGTCAAGGATTATTGCTTGTACTTTGGTGACTGATGATCTAGCAGGGAGTTGCAAAGTAGTCATTTTTTTTCTCTCTTCTAACTTTGCAAATGACTAATCTAATAGTGCCCTTTATCTTGTGCTTGCCTCTGCTTTACTTAATAATTTTTAGACCATTTCTCCAAAGTTCAAGTTAGTTCTAAAGTGCCCTTCAAAATCTTTGTGGCTTTACTGTACATTTCTTCGGATATCTAGGTTCCAAAATTTAGACCAGCATCAAAAACAGTACAGAACCAAGGCTCTTTGAGTGTCCATCCTTCTGATGAAAGAGATACAGAATGGAATTTACACTAATAAAGTAATCTCAATTTACTGGAGTACTTTTTCATAACATCCACTAATCCACTTTTCTTTCTCTTCATTCATTCACTCTGCTGAAATGCAGTAGTAATGGCATCAGCATGCATGTCTTTCATTCAAGCTTTTTAGTGCTTTGTTGTTCCACCTGTGGTTCAAAGTCTCTATTATTAACTAGTAACAAAAGAATTAAACAGTTTAAGGTTTAAAAATCTAAATTAAAATACAAAAAACCCCCACCATCTAAAGGAATCAATCACATCTATGAAAATAGAAAATGGGCTGCAGTTTGTCAAATAATATTTAGCAATGCGGTTTTTTGCAAAACAGGACCTTCAAAGTAGAGGAATCCAGAGGTTGTTAGTATTCTATACCAAAGCAAAGGACTTGGCAGAATATAAAGAATTTTTAGAGACTGATTATCCATTCTTTTTTATTGGTGCCGTGTTTGTAATATTTGTTTGTCCCTGGCTGATGCCACAGTTGGTGATATAAAAAGATGTATGAATAATTTATAAAAGAACTCAGTAGTCATCAAAGAGCATTGTGCTGATGATGTAGTATGCATGAAGGCTTTGGATAATAGATTACAGAGAAAGACATTGAAAGGATACATTTTGGTCTAGGTTTTTTTACTGCATTTCTAGAAGTCTAGGCAATTTAAACATCTTAAGCTGCAAAAAAGAATTCCAAGTAAAGACATTTTGAAGGTCTATAATTTCTCCAAGTCCTTAAAACAATGCACTTTATAATAAAAAAAAAATTTATTGAATTTATATTGTCTTAGCAGGTTCACTCAGATATCACCTGAGGCCTTTCATCAGAAAGATGTAAATTCTGTTTGTAAATCAGTAGAATCTATAAATAAATGATTATTCATAATGAGCAGGATTACTTTAATCCATGTTATTAGGCTAATTTTAAAAGGGAAACAAAGCACCATGGCGTTCTAAGTTCTGCATCATACATTGCAGTTTCACAGAACCAGCTGATGCTGTCACTCCAAGCAGTAAAAATTGGAAGGGATTTCTCTTTTGGATCATTTAATGCAATGGAATTATTTGAGATGAGAATCTGGCTTCATATAAATATTTTCTGTTAGGGGAAAAGCTGAAGATACCTGGGGGGAGGTTCCTAAGAGTCACCTTTCTGGTTGGTTCCATTTTGAACCACAGGAAACGTGTGGCACAAAGGCAGTAGTTCAGAACTTCTGAGATGTTAAGCATAAGATGGCTAGAGAAAAAATAAAATTTTAGTCTGTATCTAGGCAAAAATTTATTGAGAGGATGTCCAAATATTTCTCTGTGCCAGCACTGTTCCCTTCGGAGAAAAAAAGGTGATCCTTTCATTAATGATTCAAAGTGACTCAGGCTATTTTGAAATAGATCAATGATCTGTGAAAACTGACACTTAGGCCATTAGAAATTCAGGCTTTGCTCAAAGTTGAGTTAAGGCTGCCTTAACTTTTATTCCATGCAGATGTTAAGAAAATTATCAGGCTCCTTGAACAGAAGCATGAGATAGATCTATATTTTAAATTTTATTAAGGTCAGTTCCACTAACTTGAAAATAATAATTCAATGTATGCTTATGATAATTCACTTTCTCATGCTCACATGTAACAATAAGAAATCATCAAGTTTATGCTAATGGTATATTAGCTGTTTCCAAAGTATGTGCTTATCACATAGGGTTCTAACAGAGGGTAAGGCCTTTGTCCCTATAGGCACCTTATGTCTCTTATTCTTCCACTTCTTCATTAATTTATTTAATGTGTGGTCTCTCTCTTTAAGCCAAGACTGCAGAAAGATGTCAGCAGACGGTGGCAAATCTGTGTAACTGGATCAGAAGCTTACCTACTGTGTACAAGCAAGAATAAGAGGGCTGAACTTCAGCTTTTATCACATGGCAGATAGCTTTGTCCAAGCTATTAGTGACAGGCAGAGGTCAGGGAAACCTTGTGATCTTCTCAGACTTCACATGGTGTATAGCAAATGACATTCCAGGAATTGTGGAGCATTGGTAGCTGAAGTCAAGAAAAAGTAGCAGCAAGAGAGAACCCAATCCATTGTTTAAGCAACAAGTACTAGAGGCTAGGGGAACTAGGAAACTACTGCCTTAGTAGCAGCAGCACCATGTTGTGGAATAGAAACTCTAAGGGAAAAGCTTCCTAAGCTAAACAGCCTGCAATGACAAAAAAAGTATATGAAACTATAACAGCTAAAATAAGAAATGCAAAACTGAGCTGATTTGGTGAAATTGATGAGCTTAAGCACATTTCTTAAACTGTTTAGAATACAATTTTTTAATACCAGATGGATTATTCTCACTGGTCACAGCTATGCTATCTGGCATATTTCTTTTTTTCCTCCTCATTTTTATTCTCTTTTTTCTCTTCATTTTTATTCCTGAAGACATCTTCAGCACAAACAGGATTCTCTTATTCAAAAATTCTTATATTCTCATCCTTAGTCCCTATGTCAAGCTAAATGAGAGGTGTTTTCTGAGTTTACTTCTGTAATCATCTGCCAACATCTGACCATCAGGCCAAACACAGAATGCTGACAACAATAATGCGTGGTCTCTCTCATAAACCTACAAACACTAAGAAAAGTCAGACATCCATATGTACTATCCTGCCTCTGCCCAGAGTACAGTACAGATGATCTTACAAACTTCCACAGTAACTGCGACCATACGGAGATGGCTTTGAAGCCTTTCTTTTTAAATTACTCTCTATAATAGCAATCTGTCCTCACCTATGGAGTCCCAGTATATCTCATATGTAGTACATAATCTTCAAATGTGTACCATTTTTAGCTTCTGAAAATTAGAGAAGTAAACCTTTCTATATGAGCACATTTTGCAGTTACAGGAGGCATTCAAGTGCCATAGTGCTGCATACAGGAAGAGACTTGAGAATCAAAAATTAGTATTAGTAATCTCACAATGATTTTTTTCAGCCACAGGCTGTAACCTCATATGTGGAAGAAGTCCTCCCCAGACTGGCTCTACTGCAACTCCACTGAATTTGGCTTAGTTTGTAGATAAACAGGTAATGTAACCTCGTGCTTTAGAAAATGACAGTAATTGGAGGAGGTGAACTTCAGAAAAAACAAGTATACAGTTCCCATGTTAGTGTGCTGAGAAATAACCAGATTCAAAAGAAGAGATGCATAAGAAAAGAAACAGGATTTGTAATAAAAATTGTCCCTTAGCTGAATGCTTACATATATTTTCTGAACTCCAGGAGGCTTTTAATTCTGCAATTTGGCTCCTACACCTGCATAAAAATTTCAAAGCACTCTTACTTCCGTTAACTCATTTTTTCTTAAAATCCTTCTAGACTCCATTTCTTCTAAACTATACTTGCTTTCCTTATTTCCCTGCTTCTGGAAAATCTAAGATGGAATTCATGAATAGCAACTGCTCTATACACAGCAAAACCCTCAAACCTAGCTCATCCTATAGAAACAGCTTATCTTTGTTAATTGTAGCTCTGTTGTGTCTTTTGCATCTTTTGTCTTGTTCACTGTGCTTGGGATTCTTGCATTTGAATTATTTAAGCATTCATCCAACCCAGAAATACTTTTTTCAAACAGGAAAATATTAATCCTCACTAGAATATATATTAGGCTTATTCCCAAAATCAAGACACCCAGATAATCTTTTGGCACTGAATTGCTGAATGTATTTCTTAGCAATTTCCTTAATATGTATCACCTGTTTTTTGTTATTTATAGGTGCCTTATTTTGCTGATTTACTTCTACTGAATTTTGAAAAAAAAAAATAAATTAATACACCAGGTGTATTAAACCTGTAGAAAGCATACCAGAAATCAAGGGATTTTAAGAAAAAAGGCTCCCTTTTTTTTAATCTTGTGGACAGAGTTTAAGTGCCCATTTATCTAAAATTAATATTATTTCTTAGCTGGGTTAGTTGGAGATTGGTCTTAATCAGAAGTAAAAGAAATACATTCAAAAGCATGTTATGGCTTCTAAAGGTTTTTGTCTTCAGAAGTAATCTTTGACAAAATAAGGTGCCTACAGCCATTTTGTGAAGCTACAGTGACATTTAGCGGCCACTGAAGTAATTCCTAAATCCTGCTGATCTATTGTGTTGATGACCCCGGGAACATTTAGAATACGCTGTCACAGATAATTCACTGTTAGTTTCCCCTTCCTTCTATCCCCATCCTCTTGCATATTGCAATGTAATATTTGTAAAGAGGTAAAAAGATATGATATATAATAGGAAATGCACCACAAGTATTTTAACAACATTTTTTATTTAAGGTTATGTCAGTATCCTGGTATTAAGCTCAGATCATTGATTTGTAGATTTGTTTTGAACCCTGAGCAAGAAGTACTTGCTCCTTCAAAGTCTCCGTTTCCTACTTCACTCCGTAGGATGTCCTGTTTCCCAGATCTCTGTACCCTTATTGATACAATTTTTAGTTATATCTGCAGTACTCTGCAAACTAAACTGGAAGAGGAGCAGAGCTAAAGCTCTCCTGGCTGGCATGCTGGAATACCACAAGCAGCTCCCATTCTTGACCACAGACTCAGGAGCACAAGGCGTCACTTACTTACACTGCAGTGCAATCCAAACCATATCTATAAGCACAGAGTGAAAAAAAAAACGTCTAATATCCTGGTGGAGCAATAGTTCAAAATTATTCTGTTTCAAAATAGACATAGGTTCCTTTTGATGGAAGTTTTAGGAAATCTTTTCAAAGCACAAAGAAGAAATGGTCAACACTGAACGCATGCAATCTAATGCTTCAATATCAAAACACTAAAGTACATTCTTGAATCTATATACTACTACTTAGATTTGTTATGGAAGTTGCTACCTGTTCAAATTCAATGTCCACCTAAAATTTCACTCCCTCATATATGTGTGTCCATTCCTATGGGTTGTTAGACACCAACTAGACTTCACTACATATAGAGAAGCAGCTTCAGTGCAGGGTTAATAGAGCATTGCATGTGAAATTAAGCCTGTGAGTTCCTTTGGGATTACAGGCATTAAATAAATATGAGTGATTGTTCTGTTTTATTTCACTCTTAAAACACACAGAATCCCTGAAATCAAAGGGGATCAGGTGTTTGATAATGATCATATGGGCATAAAAATGACATTTAGAGCTTTTGGCCCTATTTTTAAATGGAATTATTTAGCTTGAGCCCTTGATAGGATCCACAAATCTACTGACATGTAAACTCCTAAGAGTCCATCCTGTGTCCCATACCAGGTCTCTAATACTTAGAGAAAATGCTTTTTGAGAGACTAAAGGAGGAAAATCAGACATTTGGCTAATGTAATTTTGAATACCATGTCAGCAGCTCTTGAATTCATCTTGCCTTTGTTACACACTGCCATTCAATGGAAGGAGTAAATTAATACCTACATAATTGGAAACATTGAAAGAGTAGAGATGAGAGTCTTGGGAGAGGGCTGGATGGATAAAAGAGATAGTTTCATTAATTATGGGAAAACAGGACATGGCTATCTCTTCCTGAGTCAAGTCGTTTCATTGAGCACTTAATTTCTTGTTTTCCCACTTGAGGCAATATTTGCAATTTGTGTCCCAGTTTGGAGAAAGCTTCATATTACCTGTATGCCCAAGCCTATAAAGAGCTGTGAAAGCAGGGCACTGCAGTTTTTCCAGCCATGTACTGAAGTTATCCTTCAAGACTTCTGAATTTAAAGGACTGTCCCAGGGATGTATTGTCTGTCCTGACCAAACTTCTTCCCTATAAAGAGCTTTGAAAATGTTTGATAAATCTAAGCCAGAAGTTTCCTTCAGGTAGTGCTATAATTTGTCTTTGAAAAATCTTAAAATTGTGCTTTAATATAGCACTTCTCCCTGTAGTCATTCATTTTCTACTGTCAGCCCTATTCCCAACTTGTAAACAGCAGCAGTAGTTAGTATTCCACCAAAGTGCAGACACCTGATCCCGCCAGATCCCCATAGCTTATTTACCAGCAGCAGGAACCTCAGCAGCTTATTTATGCTGATGCTCAGCTGTGTTAGTCCACACTGAGCTTTGTGTTGCCTAATAAAACATTTGAAGGATCAAAATTACTGTATTCACAACTAGCTCAGTTAGCTTTTAAGCTGCTTTTCAACAGCATTGCAGACAGTCACATCCCCGATAAGAAACTGATTTTGAACTATGAGGAAGCTGAAATAAGAGCAGATGCGAGAAATGTTTCCGACCCTGAAAATGATAGCAACACACTGCTTCCCAAAATATGGTTTTCCTCTCCCTCCTATCCCATGCAACAGTTTTGCAATGTTTGTAAATTCTTTAACAAATGTTCTGCAATTACAACAAAGTCCTGCAGAAGTCTATAGAAGACAGTCTACAAACACCTTGGTCAGTTTTGCAAGGCTTCAAGTCTTCTTCTAATCAGAGGGAATTTTTTCCTCAGTGATTAGCTCCAGACAAATTACCTCTTTCTAAACTATTCACATCTATTTACCACAAACATATGTAAATCCGCCAGGATATCTAAGCATAACAAAGAGGCTTTAATAGGTAGTTGCATAAATCCCTGTTCACTTTCTTTCTAAATGTGACTGAAAGATAAAGCTTTCTTTTCAAATTGTCACCTCAGTCTTGTCTTTCCTATTTCATCAGCCCATTTTCCTTGCAAATATCTACTGTGAACAACCACAACTGAATTAGGTATGGCTTCCACAGTACTGCTTACTTGCAGTAAGCCATAAATTAATTTCAAATCATTTTCTATAATTCAGATGAGAACCAGTGTACCTATGTATTTTTTGCCTAAGTCTGTCTTTCAGGATTAAGGTGGCAGTTCTTAATGTATTTTTCTCCTGTCAAACCTCTCTTTTCTACTGATAAGCAGTACTTAGAGGCTACTTAATAATCTGGTTTCCTACAATATCAATGATGCACCTCACCAAGGCAATATGACCTGTTCTCTAAGGAGAACAGATTCCTAGCAAGACCACTCTGCTTCCTTACACTGCAGCAAGTTTAGTGTTCAGTTCCATGTCACAGCAAACCCAGAAGGCACTCTGGAAGTACATGTTCATTCATTTTTCCCTTAAACTTATTTTGTATGGCAAGTTTTCACAAGGCCCTCCAGTTTATAGTTTGCACCTATGCCTTTTTACTGTTTGCATCTTATTTGAAAGAGATTTGCCTCAGACTCCAAATTACATACAAGTTAACCCTCTGTATCTTTTGCTGGATCATTATTCTTGGCTACCACGGTGGCAATAGTCCCAAAAGTCTGTCCCCGGGTGCAGGACCATTCACTACTGAAAACAGTCTGTCAACTTCGTGTTTTACCTGATGCACATCTTTAAAAGGATTTTCCTCAAAAAGAATTTAAAAGATACTGGCTGGGCCTTTATATATGCTTATTGTCATAAGGAAATCCAAGCCAGTATTCTTAGCAGTTACTTCTTTGGTTGGCTATGAGGAATTCTCTCTCAAGTTCTAGCAACATACATTTTAAACCCATTTCTGAGTAAGCACCTATTTAATATGTATTATTTCTTTCTGCATCTAATTGCATAGCTCAACTTGGTAATTACGTCTTCCCTGGAACATTTGATTTTTCACCAGCTTTCTTAAGCAGTTCCATGATTTCCACTCACTTAGTAAACCTGTTACACATACTAGCTGCCCTCACAGCTAAACTTGCTGTGATTTACTAACGATGTAACCAAATCAACCAGATTTACATACTTTGTGTTGGCTTCCTTCTAAATTGAATATTCCCGTAGGAAATGTTGGCATATTTTCTACATTTAGCCCATATCTGGGGCTAAATGTAGCAGTTGCTCTAATACCCACTGACCCCTCCCAGGTAAGAAAGGAAATCAGGAAAAGGAGAGGAGACCCACAGGTTGGAATGAAAAAAAATTTAATGAAACAGCAAAAGGAATGCCAATATAAAGTATACAAAGTTTACTCACTTAGCAAATGTACAGTGGTCACAATAAACAGGAAAACCATCCTCACAAGCAGAATGGTGAGCAAGCCCCTCCAGGGACAGGGAGAAACAGGAGGCAGAAGAGAAGAAGAAACCTTCCTCCGTATCAAACTTCCCCCTTTATACTGACTGTGACATTTCTGGTCTAGGATACACCTGTAGCCAACTCAGGGCAGCTGCCCTGGCTGACTCCAAACTGCTAATGACCTGCAGACCGTGGCAGGCCTAGGACTCTGTCCCACCAAAACCATGACACATATCTATCAGAAAACCTTACGTTTGTAAACATCCTTCTGGGTTTTGGGCAATATCTTTTTTTTTCAGAACAGGAGCAAATAACTGTTTTCCTTACCTTTTGCATTACTGCTGATTTCCCCTGTTTTACAAACTGAACAATCATTGTTGCAAATATGTTTGGCAAATGTCGTGACCTAGTTTAGAATTCCCCTGTTCAATCACACATATGAGAAACAGAGCTATACTCGCAGACCCCTGGGCAGTCAATTTTTCCTTTTCCCAGTAGTGGCAGCTTTTTATACTCATGAGCTGCTACAAAAATTTTTAAAACTCTGTGACAAATTCCACAGTTTCTTAGTGTATCTTTGTCTTTCTTTTACTCATCTTCACTTTCAAAGCCAAGCCTACCCAAGTACTAATAAATCAATTTATTGGGAATTTGTTGTAGAAGACATCATTTGTATCAAACATACCAAAAGCTCAAATCTGTTTACATATTCTGCCAGTTACCTTTCTGTCCAGCTCCCCACTATTTCCTGGCAAGTTTAAGCTGGTGGCTGTTTCAGCACACTGTACAGTCTTTATTTTCCTGGATGTACATTTTGAGTAGCATCAAAATTATATTAGTCAAATTTGATGCAACAGAATTCCATTTCTGTCCATCTCCTGAGCCAATGATTGTGACGTTGACAATGATAAACTGTACTAAACTGACCATCCAAAGAGTTTTGCAACATTTTGCATTGATTTGTATGAGCAAAAATAATCCAGAATACCTCCAAACTAGGCAACTGTTGGAAACTACCTGTAGTTTCTTACTGATCTGGTTCCACTTTTGACTGACTGACTGCTACTGATGTGTGAATTTTTAATATTTTTCTGAGTGTTTTTTCCTAATGCCTTAAGTTGTTGTTTCAACTAAGTTCAGTGCTCTGTTTTGTAATGAAAACTCACATTCCTTATCCAAGATCACAAATCTGCAAGTGAGAAGAGAATTGAATAAGGTCTCTACACCCATGCTTACTGGTGTAACTACTGGCCTGCAGTACTTGAAATACAAGGCAAGAATTATAAACCAAAGTTGATCATACAGATGCTTATCTTTAGAAATACATGCTTAATAATGTAATAATAGTTCCACAGAAATATTAATGTAATGATAAATGTACAGGAAAAGTCATCAAAACATTTGTTTCATCAAGTTCAAAATGACTTGTAAAACTGATAAAATTCTGAAAGCAAACCAGTAAAATTGAAAGAGTACATCTCTATCTCTTTCAAGCCAAATATTTCCATAGAGCATTTCAAAATAAGGGAAAATCTCAGAATTTTCTCACTTTTATTCTATTGTTGCTGTAATCTGAATAATCACTTCTATTCCAAACCTGTTTTACATAACTTTGCCCTGTATATGCACTACCTTCAGCTTTCACTTCAAGTTTTCTTTAGATGCCCCACAAGTCCATTTTTATGTTTATGTTGTGCCTTAGGTGCCTACAATTAAGGAAAGGAGTACAGTATAACATTATTGTAATTTTCATTTTGGAGTCTTGCTGATAACTCAAGGCAGTTGCAATCTTTAGTATTATGGCAGACTCACTCTACGTCTTTTATTGCTCATAACTGATTAACTGTGATATGTGACTGTATTCATTTTTCCCACCTTTGAAAAGGCAGCTGACTGGCCTACAGGCAGCAAGAAATCTTTGGAAAGGAGAACTTCCAGCTGTGTACCTGATCCAAATAAG
The DNA here is from genome assembly GCA_013401335.1 of Brachypteracias leptosomus. NCBI lineage: Eukaryota > Metazoa > Chordata > Aves > Coraciiformes > Brachypteraciidae > Brachypteracias > Brachypteracias leptosomus. The sequence continues at coordinate 70,549 of VYZX01004332.1, forward strand.
TTTCTTGCAAACTGTATGCAAACTCTTTTCTGCATATCTGTTTCAGCAATAAAGTGAATGGTATGAGGCATAATTATTACCGATCATGTGGTGTTTGAGATACTTCTCAACTCATAGCTGAATGTTTAATCAGAGTGTACACATCAACATGGTTATGGCACCTCAAATATAAACCAGTGAAGAATCAGTTATGCTACCCAGGCCTAACTGAATGATAGCTCAAAACTCAGGATTGCCTTATTTACACCTCCTTGGTACAACAAGAGAACAGGGGTTTTTTCAATTGACAATTAAATTTTACCTTTCTTCTGCAAACACTTATTTTGCTTTCCAGCAAAAGCATAGTATCTTATTGATAAGACTGTTAAGCACACCCATGTTTTCCTCTTGGACATTGCATGAATTTCACAGCAATAACGAAGTCATTCACCACAATACCTGTCTTTTCGTTCTCATAGAATCATAAAATCATTTGGGTTGGAAGGGACATCAAACATCATCTAGTTTCAACCCCTCTGCCATGGCAGAGACACCTCCCACTAAGCCAGGTTGCTCAAGGCCCCATCCAACCTGGCCTTGAACACCTCTAGCAATAGAGTATCTATCACCCCCTGGGGCAACCAGTTCCAGTGTCTCACCACTCTCAGGGTAAAGAATTTTCTTCTAAATTTGATGAATACCTTTTACATTTGCTAAATATAGTAGGAGATTTGGATAACGAAGAGCAAGATTACCTGAAAGCTATGAAGTACTTTCAGAGAACATCCTTCTACCATGGAAGGAAAACATTCCCATGTCTGGGAAGCATGAAGAAGCATGTGCCTTTCAGTGTGTCCCAAAGATAAAGTGAAGGAGGAATAGGAAGGATGGAAGGGACAAAGGAAGGAATGGAGGAAGAAATTAATTGAAAGAAGGATGGAAGGAAAGAGAACAGAAAGAATGAAGAAATGAGGAAAGGAAAGAGAGGGCAGAGAAACCAAAGGAAGGAAGAAAGCAATGAAGAAGTGAATCAAAGAGGGAAGGAAGGGAGAGGGTGGAAGGAAAAAGCAAACTTTAGGATGTAACTGTCTGTACTGCTCCTGCATGTCTGAGAATCTAGAGACCTTGATTAGCCGAATACCAATTTTATTCTTTCACAAATAAGAAAAATCCTTTCTTTCCTCAGAAAGTATGGAGTAAACATGTTTTGACAGATTCCTTTAGTTCACCACTGAAAACAGTGGGTACGTATTTGCTATTAAAAGGTATCAGAAAGTAAACAATTTTTTAAAGAACTGAAAGCCCTTTTTAAGGGCAAACTGTAAGAAGGAAGAAGAGGTTTTAGAGGAGAGGTTTCTTATACTCTTGTCAAAGCTGAAAGCATTTGGTAGGATTTGGCTTTTTCCCCCATTATTGGTACAGTCAGAATTTAGTTTAATTTAAATGACCTTTTGCAGAATATAAAAAGCTTCCACCTAAACTTTGCCTTTCTCTTCACCTCTGAAGAATCATAAAATCATTTAGGTTGGAAAAGACCTCTAGGATCATCAAGTCCAACCTTTGTCCAGCATCTCCCTGACCCCTAGACCATGTCTCGAAGCATCATATCTACTCATTTTTTGAACACCTCCAGGGATGGTGATTCCACCACTTCCCTGGGCAGTCTGTTCCAGTGCCTAACCACTCTTTCAGTAAAGAAATTCTTCCTAATATCCAATCTAAACCTTCCCTGGTGCAACTTGAGGCCATTACCTCTTGTCTTGTTATTAGTTACCTGGAAGAAGAGATCAACACCAGCCTCACTACAACCTCCTTTTAGGTAGTTGTAGAGAGCAATGAGGTCTCCTCTCAGTCTCCTCCTCTTCAAGCTAAACAATCCCAGTTGCCTCAGGCACTCCTCATATGACATATTCTCCAGAACCCTCGCCAGCTTTGCTGCCCTTCTCTGCACCCACTCCAGCACCTCAATGTTCTTTTTATCCTGTGGCACCCAAAACTGGACACAATACTCAAGGTGCAGTCTCACAAGTGCACCAGCCTCACAAGCACTGGAGAAACCAGCCTCACAAGCACAAAGGTAGCTGCTGCTGGAGCCCAGAGCCAACAGGTGGTCTGGGTGTCTATGAAGGTCTTGGAGCTGCATCCAGAGGCGAGATGGAGACTAACGGTCTTTGGAAGATGAAGAAACCTTGGGATACATGTGCCCGCACCAAATCAGATCTGGAACAGAATGCCCTCCTCAGTATGCACCCAATGCAGCTGCAATAGAAGTAGTATTTGAAAATAAATTGAAGCACATAACTTCCTTCTGCCAGCCCAGAGGCACGTAGTGGAGACTCCAGGGGAATATAGNTATACTCTTGTCAAAGCTGAAAGCATTTGGTAGGATTTGGCTTTTTCCCCCATTATTGGTACAGTCAGAATTTAGTTTAATTTAAATGACCTTTTGCAGAATATAAAAAGCTTCCACCTAAACTTTGCCTTTCTCTTCACCTCTGAAGAATCATAAAATCATTTAGGTTGGAAAAGACCTCTAGGATCATCAAGTCCAACCTTTGTCCAGCATCTCCCTGACCCCTAGACCATGTCTCGAAGCATCATATCTACTCATTTTTTGAACACCTCCAGGGATGGTGATTCCACCACTTCCCTGGGCAGTCTGTTCCAGTGCCTAACCACTCTTTCAGTAAAGAAATTCTTCCTAATATCCAATCTAAACCTTCCCTGGTGCAACTTGAGGCCATTACCTCTTGTCTTGTTATTAGTTACCTGGAAGAAGAGATCAACACCAGCCTCACTACAACCTCCTTTTAGGTAGTTGTAGAGAGCAATGAGGTCTCCTCTCAGTCTCCTCCTCTTCAAGCTAAACAATCCCAGTTGCCTCAGGCACTCCTCATATGACATATTCTCCAGAACCCTCGCCAGCTTTGCTGCCCTTCTCTGCACCCACTCCAGCACCTCAATGTTCTTTTTATCCTGTGGCACCCAAAACTGGACACAATACTCAAGGTGCAGTCTCACAAGTGCACCAGCCTCACAAGCACTGGAGAAACCAGCCTCACAAGCACAAAGGTAGCTGCTGCTGGAGCCCAGAGCCAACAGGTGGTCTGGGTGTCTATGAAGGTCTTGGAGCTGCATCCAGAGGCGAGATGGAGACTAACGGTCTTTGGAAGATGAAGAAACCTTGGGATACATGTGCCCGCACCAAATCAGATCTGGAACAGAATGCCCTCCTCAGTATGCACCCAATGCAGCTGCAATAGAAGTAGTATTTGAAAATAAATTGAAGCACATAACTTCCTTCTGCCAGCCCAGAGGCACGTAGTGGAGACTCCAGGGGAATATAGCGAACATTGCTTCCCTGCCTGTCTGTGCCAACGCCAAGCATTTGTACAATGTCTGTGGTTACAGGCATGCCTTGGTAACACTGAGGAACTTTCCTGGTGCTTGGAAGCATCAGGATTTATCTAGTTTGGGGGCTGAGTAGAAAAATGAGCACTTATAGCAATATAAACTAGGTGGAAATATCCAATGAATGCTATTTCCTCCTTATGATGTCTTTGCTTAATACGTGTAATTGCCAAGTGAAACAGGGTTGTGCCATCTAGTTGAGCAGTTGCACAGACCTGTAAAGAAACGCTGGCATCAGATCACCTGGGCACTCCCTGTAACTACACCCTTGTAAACAATGCGTGCACATCTTTGGCGTTGGCGCAGACAGGCAGGGAAGCAATGTTCGCTATATTCCCCTGGAGTCTCCACTTCGCTCACATCATGGCTGCCTTAGATGAGGCTGCTTGTCTAGGAAGGGAAATTTCTGAGCTGTGCAACAGGGTTTGAATGTCAAAAAAGGCAAAATGTCACTAAAGCTCATCTGCTGCTTCTTCTGCGCTTTGATTGCACCAAATCTCACAGGTAAATGGCTAATTTATCTTCAGCTGGCTTTTCAGGAGATGAAGGGGTTGTGAGAACCAAAAGGTCTTTTATCTTTTGTTAAACATGCCTCTTCAAAACTTAAGCCAAATAGTATGCAACACCAATTCTAGAGTTACTGTTTCTTCTTGTGTTTAAGCCCCTGAAAGGAGAGGCTATTATGAATAAATAGGTAATTTTATTAATATTTTTGCAGCGTTCACTTACATTTAGCAGTGAGCAGTGGTGATAGTAGTGATGAAGTAAGAGCAAGTAATGCTGAGGTAGTAGTGATGAAATATTATTGTGTGCCATATTCATAGAGAAAGAGGGGTATCAAAATCTATGCCAAAGCAAAGAAATACTATCAGGGTTTATTTAAAGTGTTTTAAACTGAATAAAATAGACAAATGTACTTGACTTGATCATGGTTTTTTTAGTTGTAGAATCTTTAACATCAAGGAGAACATAAAGTTAGACAAGAGAAATCATCACCATTCTAAATGTAAATTCATTCTTTGCTTAACAAGTTAAATGGAGTATACTGCTGATAGGGCAGGAGGCAAAAATGCTATTCACAGAGAAAATCTAGATGTATCTTTTCTTTGGCACAACTGGAGATGTTAGGGTGAGAGTCAGTACTGTGGCTTGAAAGGCTGTAGTTCAGCTTTTCCTGTGAGGCTACTTACACATTGCTTGTGAATCCCAAATCAAATGGAAGCAATATGCAGCCCTGGGCTGGCAACCTTCTGGGTCCTGCCCACTCTCTCTGTCCAGTTGTCTTCTGCCCTTTGCAAGGCTGTTGTTTCTTTTCCTTTCAAAATGCACAGACCAGAGTTACCGGAGTATTTCAGTACTGAAACAACATACTGCACTGTTTATACTCGGTGCTTTCCCTGTTCATATAACCTAGAATTGTTTTTTCTCCCAGTGTTTAACATGTATATGCTTACAATTGTTTTGTGGGATGTTGCAACATGATCGGAGAAGCTATAAATATAATTTTTTGGATATGACACAGGAGATGTTATGTCTAGATCAACAGTATTTTGGAAGAGAACGAACCTCTCTTCAGAAATACAGCTTTCAGCATGGCTCTGGATCCCAGGCAGAAAGCAGGGAAGTGCATCATTGCTTTTATTGCTCAGGGACCCCATTTAATTTGTGTATTGGATGAACATATCTCAGGTTTTAACTTTACACCTTTCTGATTCAGTCCTGAGGGCTGTAAACTGTGTTTGCAGTAGGACATGGTTATGCAGTTACAAACACCTCTGTACGTACAATCCAGTGAGGCATACTGAAGTTGAATCATTAATTAAATAACCAATACATTAAAGTGATTTTTTTAACCTTACAAACACAAAATCTCAGAATTTTTACATGTAACAGCTACACACACATATACATGTATACTTATAGAAAGAGATATTTGTGTGGGCATATTCTTTGATTATGAAAGGTAAATAGTACCTTTCTCTAGGGTGCAGATCCCTTCATCTGAAGGCAGTTGTCCAAACTAGTGCACTATTCATGTGAACTCTATGTCCCTAACGCTGTACCCCACCACCCCCCTCTTACCTGCAGTGCTGGAGACTGTTTTCTGGCACTGAAGTGCAAACACTCTATGGCACTGAATTAATCACTGCTGTGTGCTATGGCTTTGCCACAGAAGGTATGGGGGACAATAAAAATCAGCAAATATGCTCTGTAGATAACACACATGAATATTAGGTTTTTCTAGATCTTAACTTCCTTGCAGAAGAGTAGCAGAATTTGTGCTCATGCTGAATCTACTAATACCAAACAGAAACTTAAATGGGTGATGTTTTTTGTAGAGACATATACGCTGCCAGAGTTTTCCTAATGAAAGGAAGAAAGAAATCTTAGTGCCTGTGCACAAACTTTTGTGATTTAGCTGAAGCGAGGTGACAGGGCTCACTGTGCCAATAGAACAGTGTCTCTGTCTAGCCAGCATCCAGGGCTAAACTACAGCAGTTGCTGTATCATCTGATGATCTCACTCCAGCCAGGAAGAGAAGTCAGGAAAAGGAGACAAGACCTACAAGTTAAAATAAAAATTGACTTAATGAAAGAGCAAAAAGAATACCAATGTCAGCATAAAGTAAACAAGGTTATACTCAGCCCAGTGAATGTGTGGCAGTCACAAAAAATGGGAAAGCCATCCCCAGAAGCAAGAAGAGGAGCAGAGTCAGATGGAGCCTGAGCAAAACCAGGAACCCCAGCAAACTTCCTGCTTTATACTGAGCATGAAGTTTCTGGTCTGGGATACACCTGTAGCCAACTCAGGGCAGCTGCCCTGGCTGACTCCAAACTGCTAACAGCCTGCAGGCCATGGCTGGTCTGGATTCTGTCCCAGCAAAACCAGGACAAAGATTCACTGGTTTTACCAGCAACCAGGAAAAACATTACACTAAGCTAAGCACAGCCAGGAAGTGGAGACTGATCTCAACCAGATACAAAATAATCTTTAGGCCATTACAAGGTAGACAGTCCAATTCAGAGCTATGTTCTTCTTTTAAAATTTCTTTCCAGACAGCTTAAAAAGATAGGGTTCCATACAGTCGAATAAATTTAAAAAAAAAAAAGTATATTCTTTAATTTCTGAAGTCAAGGACGTAAAAATTAGGAAACACTCCAGGGCAGTTCACCCCTGTTCAGGCCTGGAACACCACTGCGTGCATGAGTCATGTGGAAAAACTAGTGTCTGATCATGTAACTGAATCTGTTAGGTAATGCACATACTTAGGTATGCCAACTCCCAAAATTAACACAGTAACCAGGAGTACAAGGAAAAGTAGTAGCAAATAATCTAAGTGTTGAGAAGCCTGGAGAATACAAGAAACCAAATGGGTGGTTAAGCTGCAGAGCAAGGTCAATAAAGACTTTTTTATTTATTTTTAAAGACAAAAAGTGCCTTCAGACTGGTTTGGCCCCCTAACTGTACAGGAGCGATAGAACTGCTGATATGGCAGACAGTGACTCTTCCGCTACCTACATGGCAAGGAAGCAAGCTTCTCATCGCAGAGATTTCTGACTTTTAGTTTAAAGAACATCTGAGCATTGTGTCAACAGATCCATGTAACTTATGCCAAAGAATCATAAAAGAGTTGGCATCAATGTTCTACACATCATTAGTAATTTTATAAAGATACGAATGCAGGGAATAATCTAAAGGCAGAAAGAAGAATGATGTTATTCCAATCATCATGAAAACACTGTTCGTGGGCTTGTCAAGCTGTTTTTTATCCTGGGTAGAACAAATGACATTGACTGGTTAACTTCAGAAATATAGCTTAATAGAAGACACCCTCTTTTAATGACAGTTAAAGACTAATGAAAGATAGACTTTGTTAAATGAAATAGATGTAAATAAAAATAAGAATTAGGAAATAATATTTAAGTAACATAGATATATTGTGATAGAACAGTTATCTTGTTTCTGGGAGAGTTGAAATGACCACTGCTACACTGGGTTGATTGAAACCACTCCATCCATTCCTCCCTCCCAATGGTTCCTTGGGAATCATTTCCTGCTGAGGAGAGAGAACATAATTTTCTCAGGACTGAAAAGCAGCAGAACAGAGACAAATCTGTTCCAGTAGTGTAGTGCAGAATGTGCCCATGGGTAATCCTGCCTGCTGTGCTTTGGTCCAAACACTGCTAAAGATTTTGCACTAAGTTGCCACACAATAAAATTAACTACACTGTAGGTACCATCCCATACTTACGTTTTGACAATCTCAGAGTAATGTGATAATTTCATTTATAGTCCATTGAATAATTTTATTCTATTAAGAGATACTTTGGTTTCAGCCTACAAGCACTTACATTGTTAGAATCCTGCAACATGAAAAAAGCTATACCAGAGCTAGGATCTTCCACTGTGTCAAGCCTGGAAAGAAAGAGCAGATTTTGAATCATGACATCCATTTGAACAGGTTGTAGAGTACAACAGAGTATCTGTTACCTGACTGCATTAAATCAAGTTGGGTGACTTCATAAAAGCTTGACTTTTTGTTACTGTTTTGCTGATACAGTGAAAAACTTTGAATTAAGGAAGAGGCATGCTTCCCCTTTCTGGAAGTAGTGCCAGCCTAACTGCGCTGTCGTCTGCTCTTTGGTTGTCATTTCTTCTTCTTTGCAAAATACTTTCAAACACTGAAGTAACAGTAGTGAAATCAAGACTGTGTATTTCTGATGCAAAACACATTTTTCACTATTCTTCTAAGCTTTTTTTTCCTAGTACATTCATGTAAATTTTTTTCTTTCTTTCTTCCTTTCTTTTTTTTTTGCTGGGAATTTTAGGTGAAGATTCTTTGTTGCCAGCACCTCAGAATATTTCTATTCTTTCTACCAACATGAAACACTTCTTAACTTGGAGTCCTGTGATCATCCAGAGAGAAACTGTGAGATACTCTGTTGAATTTCAGGGGTAACATTTATATTTTCCTCTTCTTTGGTTTTTGGACACTATTTACTTGGACTCAAAATCCTGTTTGGATGTCTTGAGCACTATTCAGTTCACAGGCATAAGACATGTCTGATACTCCAGCACTGCTGGTTACAAGTGGGGTGGAATAATCCATTTGCTCTAACTCTGAGACTGCAGGTTAATAGATACCTGAGTAATCCAAGGTGTGCTTTAAGCCTACAAATGAAAACTTCCTCTATCCAAAGAATTTAAAAGTTAGGAAGATTAGCAGCAGCTTATTTAGAAGAAGAAAGAGAAAACATTTGAGATCTATTCAATGTTAATCTTTTAAGCATTTAACACACATTACAGGAGGTTTCTGATACATCTTGAGCTATGACCTGTATCACAGTAAGGCTTTGGAATTCTGGTTTACGAGGATGATCAAGTCAAGTGAGTGGGCAGGACTTGATGCCTCAACACTGTGTTGACTATCTCCACCTCCTACAATATCATGGCTCATGAGCAAGCTGGCTCTGGGAGATTTTCTCTAGATAATATCTAAAACAGTCATATTGGTTTCATACACTCCTAATATTCTAGCTCCAGTGTACCCTAGTACTGGTTTTACCTGGAAAGAACTAGCAAGCAGCCTTAGCCCATGTCACAAACATATTTCCTACCAGACTGATCCCTGTCTGTTTTCTTTTCCTTTCCTCAGGGAGTATGAACGAGAGTATGCCAATGAGAGCTGGATTCCCATCTGCGAATGTTCACTCATCACAGCCACAGTGTGTAACATCACAGAGGATATCTCAGCCACTGTGGCCTATAACCTGCGTGTGAGGGCAGACGTTGGTCCTAGAAGATCTGAGTGGGGCACTCTGAAAGGTTTCTTTAATCGCATCACAAGTGAGTCCTGCTATTGGGCTTAAGCTACGTCAATTGTGTTAATTTCTCAGAGTTCAGTGTTAAGGGATTGCTTATGTGCATGTTTGTGTGCTTTCGTGTCACACAAAGCCCACAAACACACAGAGCACATCCTACTTTGCAGCTCCTCTCATGCTGGATTGGGATGTTTCACTCTTAGACAGCCATGCTGCATTCTTGGACAAGAGTTCCTCCTGAGACAGGGCCAAATTTACCATGGCTTAATTTTGAGGGCTTCAAAGAGAGGTAAGAAGACTCCAGGCATTTATTTTAGCAAGTTGGCCATTTTTTGCCCCTGATTTCAAAGAGTTCTTATCAATCAGGGTTGCTGTCAGTGCTCCATTTAACCCATGTCATCTAGTCACTTCTGAGGGTCCAGAATCTGATCCTATAGAAGCACTTACTCTAGAAAACTGCTTCATGCTGTCCTGGAAATCCCACTCCCTTCCAGACATGATTCCTTCCTCCTCCTACATTGTCAGATATATGAAGTGACCTCAGAAGAGGGAAGAAAAATGGAAACCGAAGCATTGATGCATACTTCCAACTCCTGCAAAGCTTGAGACCCAGCTCAATGAAAGGATCATGTTGCAGCCTAAAATTACCATGCTGTTTCTAGTGTTTCTCTGGAACCATAACCTCTACTCTCTGCCATGTAGTCAACTGCTTTCAGCAATAAAAACCGTGGTGGAAAAACCTCTGTGAGATCACAATTAGAGTGCAACTCTGAGTCCGGGATGGGCAGCTGTCATCAGTATTAGTCAGGGAAGAAATCACCTGTCAGAGACCAGAGCTGACCCATTCTTAAACCTTCATCAGTCACTAGAATTTATCTACTACTTTGCAAGTGATCAGTCCTCATGCATACAGAGCACTTAGTCAAAGCAGCGACACCTGAACTGCCACCTAAGTTGGTGATGGTATGTCTTGGTATGGAAGTGTTTTCTAGACAGTGCTTTAGATGAAAAATCCTTCCCTTTTTCTGCAGCTATGGTGGCACAGAGTTGAGACATAGACCACACTGTGAGGCAGAGATAGGGGAAGGAAATTCCTTAGCTTGACTCTCTTCATGGAGGAAAGCAGCAACTTTCTCATGGTACAGTGAAGTATTTCACAGCTTGGTACTGTGTCTTAAAGACCTCAATGCAATCCTCTGTCTAAGCTGTGAAAGTTCAGAGGATGCAGCTTGCAATGGGCAACAATGTGAATAAGTATATATGGACAAATGTTTAAAGGAGAAAGAAAAGTCACTGTAAGTTCTCCTTATGCATTTGTACTGCTCACTTTCCCTTGTCTCTGCTTTCACTTCTCTCAGGAAACCTGGTATTGAGTCTGAGAGGAACTAAGAAATTGAAGGATAAGGTGATACTGGTGAGCAGTCCTGTGG
>VYZX01004334.1:10450-20973 GCA_013401335.1 Brachypteracias leptosomus
CCAAGCTGAGCAACCTGAACTCTCTCAGCCTGTCCTTGTAGCAGAGGTGTTCCAGCCCTCTGATTAACTTTGTGGCCCTCCTTTGGATCCATTTCAACAGACGCGTGTCCTTCTTGTGTTGGGGGCTCCTCACCTGGAGGGCTGCATCCAGCTCTGGTTTTACAAGAGTGGAGAAGGGGGGAGAATCCCCTCCATTGGCATGCTGTCCAGGCTTCTTTTAATGCAGCCCAGGATGTGGTTGGCTTTGTGGGCTACACGCACTCATTGTTGCCTCATGTAGAGCTTTTCATTAACCAGCACCTCCAAGTCCTGCTCCTCAGGACTGCTCTCAGTCTATACACCACCCAGCCTGTATTTGTGCTTGGGATTGTCCCAACCCAGGTGCAGGACCTTGCACTTGGCCTTGTTGAACTTCATAAGGTTGGCATGGGCCCACCTCTCCAGCCTGTCAAGGTCCCTCTGGATGGCATCCCTTCCCTCCAGAATGTCAACCACACCATGCAGCTTGGTGTCATCTGCAAACTTGCTGAGGGTGTGCTCAATTCTACTGTCCATGTCACTGACAAAGATGTTAGACAGCACCAGTCCCAGTACCAGTCCCTGAGGAACACCACTAATTGCTGATCTCCACTTGGACATACGTGTCCAGATTTTTAAAACTTTGTCTGATGAGTACCTGGGCTGTATCTGGGTGTAAATACTACTAAGGTACAACAGCATACTACTATATTACTTGGCAGTAATTTGTAACTTAAAATGTAACTTGAATTTTAAAGAGTCAACCTAATATTAACAAAAAAGTAAAGGAGAAAATTCTAGGTTACGAAAGCCAACTGGAGGGGGTGGAAATCCTGGTATGTACCTGCAATATATATTAAGAAAAATAAAATTACTTTGTTCATTTGGGGTTTTCAAGTGTGTGCATTTTCTGCTTACATTGTATCAAAAGAATTATTTGAATATAAACAGTGAAGAAGTCACTTTGATCAGACCTCTATGAAACAATTTCTTTCTTCCTGAAGTAAAGATCACAGAACATAAAATCTAATATTGCTTTCTGTGATAATCATTTTTGAAGATACGTATTTACAGTGTTTGAAATTAAGGCAATATGTTGATTGCTCTGTTGGATGGTGACCCCTAACAAAGCATTTTATTGTGTTGCTACAGGATTGTCTCAGAGTTATGATTCTTGTATATATGATAAAGTCAGTTTAGTAAAAATAAATGAACAAAAGATTGTGGTACAGCATATAAAAATCCCAAATACGTTATCCCAGAGAGAAGGAACTGCAGTTACTTCTTGCACTTTATTCCCCTGATACTTTAAATTCCCTTTATGGAGTGAAGAGAATGCAGATAAATAACTGACAAGGCCTTCTCACCTGGGCATCTCTCTGACCCCACTAAAACTCCTTGGGAAAGGAGTCTTAAACGGGTTCTACTGGCTCTCTGCTCTGAGCTGCTGAGGCCGGTTGACAAAGCCTGTGTGATACACAGGATGTTGCTGGTCCTTCTTTCTTCATATATGTTCTTATTGCATCAGACGTATTCTAGGCATGAAAGTTCATGTACATAGCTGCATTGGTCCCAGTGATAATTTTTAGATCACTTACTACTTAGTAAGGTGACCGCACCTTTATGAAATACTGTTTGCTCTGCTAAATTGTTTTAACATGTTGAGTCTTGTATTCTATGTTGAATTATGAAATAGTCGTATGTTACAAAATTCATGGCAATTTGTTGGCAGTACCAGAAAAGACACAAATCAAAAGAGCTTTGTCTATATTTATCAAGGTAAGGTTTCATTTGGATTTGTAAAGCAGAGGTTTTGTGGGTGAGATGTAAATTGCTTGTTTGAATGATTAGAGGTTCCATGTCTTAATCAAGTTCAGTTTTACATTAATTTGACTCAGCCAGCGTCAAATAATGGGAGAGTAGGGGGGGAAGTATGTTTGGTGGCATATTATCTGTTTAAAACATCCTCTGAAACTCCGTTACGGCTGCCTATAACAAGTTAGTAGTATATCTGTTTAGTACATTGGTGTTCAAAAGTTACTTCTTTACAGGCTAACTAGAAGATTTTACAAAATCTATTTTGAATGACTTTAAAAATGTGTTGAAGAGTGTGTCTTGTAAAATCTGAAAAAAATCCCCAGATTGTCAGATGTTTCTTGAGGGTAATATCAAGGCTTTGGGTAGATTTGAGAGATAGGTAGTTAAAGAAAATTTCACTTGGCAGTTGGCTCATGGGAAAAGATTTGTTCTGCTGGGGAAATAAAAGGACTTTGTTAAAACAAAAGCTAATAGGAGAGAAGATGGCCTTTTAGCTTTAAAAGTGAAGGAACTACTTGCAACAACTTGAAAGAGAGAGTGACATTGTGACCACTGAATTCAAAAAATCACTAGATTCCTTTCATTGTACATGCATTAAATATCTTTTGATCTAGGACACATGTTTGATTTTTTTTTTTTAAAGGGATTTGGGGGTCTTCTTAACATATGTTCCATCATTATAGGAATCCGACAGATCTATGAAGTTTATGACAAGTCTTGCCAATGTCAGCTGCTGGATAATTGACAAAATGTTGCTAGATAATTGAAAAAGAAAAATCCATTTAACTAACATATATTACTTGTACAGCATGGTAGATGACACTGTTACATATCTAGCAACAAAAAAAAAAGTGGCAGAGCATGTGAAGTAGCATAGCTAGGCTATCTTGGCAGGAATAGGAAGTCAGATGAGTGTGTGTTTCTACCCCTCATTAGAAAATGCTTCACACTGTGTGTTATGACCCTAGAAAGGCGTTACATACAGCTTGGGCTTTGCTGTTGTGATGGCTTTGCATGATGATAGTGGTGCTGCAAGATTTACGCTATAAGGTATGTGTGTTTACAGTTGCTGTGTTTTGAATGTTAATTAAACCAGTAAACAAAGTAAATCTCTTAATTCAGGGTTATGAAGTATATTTGTGCTTGTTATGTATTAGCTGACAATCTCCCAACAAGTGTTCCATAAACACCTCTGCAATCACAGGATACTTACTAATGAGTGTAGTAACCTATCCTTAGTTGTGTAACAACTTTTGCATGTAAACATTGAATCCCGGTAGTCTGTATTAATGCAATGTTCTTAGTAATGTAGATTTTATGCATTAAACCAACTGCATCTTGAGATCACCCAATTTCTTATGTCAGTGGCTACTTTTCCTCTTCTTTGACTTCCCTGACCTCCCACAGCAGCTCATCATACAGTGATTATCATCCAGTGGAGCATGCTGCTGTAAAGCAAGCTTGCATTTTAAAAATAGACCTGTTAATTTAGTGTATACTTTCATTTTAAAAGAACAGATTTAAAATTTGGAGAGGAAGTTGGGGGGGGAAAAAAGTTATTTTAAAGCAGTTATTTATTTTCTTATAGTATTTATGTATCCCCATTTCACCCACCCATAACAAAATACTTTCTATTTGGCATAAGTTCAGCCTGCTCAGAATTGGTACATGAATACAGAACTGCATAGCTAATAGTTTCATTTAGAGGACCACACACAGTTGCTGCATATGTGAGGGAAGCAAGCTGACAGATGTCCACATCCCCTGGCTCTAAGAATAATAATAAACCTCCAACCTAACAGACTGTGAACAGGAAAGGCTCTTGGAGCACTGTCACCTTTTCCCCCCACTGAGAACCAAGTACATTCCTGCAACTTTTTAAATGATTTTTCCCCAGTCCAAGGATAGAAGTTGCATATGTGAGTGTAATGTAATATTTCCCATTATAAGAGGAGATTAGTTTGTGTCCCTTTATAATACAAAAATACTGTCGCTTTTCCCTACAATAATAAAACCTTGACAGTCATCTCTCAGTCTCCTGGAGGCAAGAGTAAAAGGTGAGCCCTCTTTCACACCAAAAGGAAGACTTGATGGTTTAGTAGTCATCTGGAATTAGGAGGTGAAGTACCTTCTGTCTCTCTCCTCCCTTTCACAGAAGACCCCAGGCATTTCCTACTTTGTTTTGCCCTATATCTAGTCTGCGCCAAGATCTCCAGGTTTTCTGGAAAACTCAGATTTCTGGAAGTGAGGACTGTTTTTTTGGCTCTCCTGATTGCAGAAAAAATACCTGAGTGACACTTAAAGACTCAAAAACTAGAAGAAAAATCATAATTTTATTTCTTTGGTGGGAAAAAAAAATCTCATCGCTGTGGGATATTACTCATATGTTCTCACTGCCTGAAACTGGTGGCATTATCAATTTTTGCAGCCCATTAAAAGGAAGAATAGCAAAACCAGAATTGAAGTATTTGTGTGTATTTTTCAGAAGAGAGTCAATACATTATTTACTACTAAAAATTCCCAGACTCAAAAGTTAGAAATACTGTTGTAAACTGAAAGTTAAGAACATCTAAAAACTTTGTGCTTCCACCTGAGGTGTTCCTTCAATTTTTCCCTGACATACCAAGGAGATTTTGAAATCTGTGTCACTGCATGAGATACTCAGGAAGAAATGTTTGTATAGGAAGAGCCATGGTCTTTTAATTACAGGCTCTGTTTATACTATTATCACAGCCATCAGCAACTGCATCCATGCAGTGTCAGCAGTAATTAGCACCAAATATATAGGCCTGTACTCAGGAAGAATTGCTGAATGTATGATTTAACAGCACTGGAAGTGCTCCTTTACTATCCCATACAACAGCATTTTTAGTATAAGCTACAAGTCTCTAAAAAGGAGTTTCTGTTTAAGTACAGATCCCAGCTTACTTTGCAGGGAGGTACGGTCCAAGTTAGTGGAAGATTGAAGGTGAGAGGTGTATGAGCAGTATCATGCAGCATGAGCAGGGGCACATCTCATTTGATGTGAAAATTTCAGTCCCAGTCCCACTGACTTTCATACAATTATGACCATGGTTGTGCTTTTTAAGGAGATTGCCCAGTGTTAAAGCACTGATATCAGAGCACCTCAATGAACTTATTTCTGACTTGCAGTGCAGCCTCAGTTTCTGTAATGGAGGCTTAAATCCTCTACATTGCAGTATATTACAAGTTTAGTATCACAAGGTACTTGGACTAACTTAGTTACAGAGATTTACACAAGCCTGTACTTCGAAAGTGAGGTTTTTTACCCTTCAGTACTAAACATCTCTGCAACATTTATTCACTAGGTTGTTTGTATTAAATTCTGAGTTTTTTTCTTAAACCAAAATCCTGTGTCTCAGTAACATGCAGAACATAATCCCAAAACCACAAGGAGGATAAATTCTTTTTTTTTTTAAATAATAGATCCTTTATACATTCTGAAATGAAAGTCTGCCTTTAGCTGGAGGTTTCTGTCCTTCCCTCAGTCATGGGGCTTTGGGTGCAGAAAGCTCACTGAAAGATGGGTGAAAATCATAAATAATTAAAAAAAAAAACCCATACATTTTAGAATCTCCTGCTCCTTGCTGAATTTGTTTTGGCATGCAGAGACACTAATGCACCTGTGGAGAGAATGTTCTCTGTAATGGATGACATCTGGTTTGAAGACAAAAGTGGAATGTCAGTAGACATAGTTAAGGGAATGACAGTGGTAAGAGCCAATCATGCTGTCAACTGCAGAGGTCTCTGAACAACTGTTTGAAAAGACATGCAGCTTCCTCAGAAAACTCTGCATATATATGTAAAATATCTGCAACCTGCTTAAAGAAAATGCTTTAAAAAGCAACAAAACCCCCCACACAACCTTTTTTGTTAGGAAGAAAGATCTGCCTTAAATTTCTAAGATGTTTTAGAAGCAGTCTTGCAACAGGCTTTTATTTCTGATAGTGTCTAGAACAACAGTATATATTTTCATACAGGCAAAATCCTGCTGCCTGTATTAGTTCTTATTTAGACAAAAGTAAGGATAAACTTGTTTGAGATTTTGAATAAGTTTTGAAGTTACTTTTTTCAATTCTTTCTTTTCTAAGTTTAGCCAGAGTAAGGCCAAAGAGTTGTTCAGCCTTATCTAGCCTCCTTAATTTCTGTTGGATTACTGACTGCGTGTATGATTAAACACATGCATAGTCGACTTAAAATTAGTTTGTTAATGAGATTTGTAAGACTCGGTCAAAAGCTAGGAATTTCTCAGAAATCATTCCCTCTTTGTACAGAAATAGATACCGATGTTTGAAGACAGAACATCCTCTGTACATATGTACTTAATTGTACATAAATCAAAATATTATACAAATGAGTGAAAAAATAGAAAGGAAATACAATTACCTTTGCTTCTAAAAATCCTTCATTAAAAGAACAGCTCTTAATTTGCACTGGTGGTACTCATTATTGCATGCCTTATATTAAAAATAAATTTTAAAAACCCACATTTATTTCCATTCATTTTGATAGTGAACGCCGTGTAGTTCTTTCAGAAAGCAAGTTGTAGATACCAGCTTTCAAGAATTAGCAAAGATCTCTTCCTAATTAGGCTTCATACTCTGGGTAAAATGTAGGTATAGAAACAAGTCAAAAAAAGTAACAATGGAAACTGAAGAAGACAAGTAGAGGTTTTCAGTTGCACAGTCTAGATCTGGCAAATCTTGGCATATCAGCTCTGATGAACATCACACCTAACTTTCGACAGTAGCTGTCTGCCTAACCAGGGCATGGTTCCTCTTGTGCTCCTGATGTAGGTGTTTGAAGTAGATCAGATGAATCAGATTATACGCATGTCTGTTATTCAGAGTCAGATACAGTTATTAGTAACTGAGGTTAATTATTAAACAGGAATATTACATTCAAAAATATTTGCAAATAGGCAATCAAACAAAAGATGTCTCTAAAGCCCACTGACCAATGCAGCTGTAACAGGACAGTCTAAAAGTAGTAATCCTTCTTCCTGTTGTCTAACAGTTTCCATAATGTATCAATATTTTGTTTACATTTCTGTGACTGTTCCCTGAAGGGAATACTAATAAAGCCTCCAGATGCTAAAATTGTTCTGTTTTTCTGTGTGGGAGTCAATGTGATGCAAACCAGGTGAGAAGCTTGGTTGAATCAGACCATGACAGGCGCATTGTTTTCCAGCAGCTGTCCCAGAAATATCTGCCCTTCCAGCTGTTTGTACCCACCCCTACATTGAAGACAGGCCACAGGGAGCAGGCTGGGGCCAAAGCAACTGTAGTTGAGGTAGCCAGGCTGAAATGGAACATCTGCTCATGCCTTCACTATACAGTGGATCAATGTACTGCAGAGCTCCTTGCTAATGACTCTGAGTTTTTGATGGCTGTGGTGTTAAAGATTTTTTCTGTTTCTCCTGCAGAGAGATCAAGATTGTCTATTCTGTTTCCAAAAGCAGCAAATTCTTTGTGATCCTTTGGAAAACTTTTTTTTTTAAAAAGTAGAAATTGGCAAGTATGGCCAAGGTATATTCAGTCAAAGTCACTGTGATTATTGTTCCTACAGGTATGGCTGTATAATTAACAATATTACTGCTAACTATTATTAATACTAATATTTAGGAAAATAAATGTGTTTTAGGAGTGATTGTGGACTGGTTAGTACTGATTGACAACAGCATTACGTGAATGTGGAAGTGCGCATGAGTTTCTTCCTATCTTCTTTACAGTAGTGTTAATATATAATTTGTGCAAAGTGGCATATGAGATATTTTAAAATGTAAGACCCAATATACCTGAAAAGCATTCACTATTCAAAAATTAGTTCAGAGTAGAAATAAAATTATGTAAGTGACTATTTTTTCAGTGGAGATACGTTTCGGAATATCATTACTACCAGGCAAATAAAATGTTTACAAATTTATTTGTCTGCATCTGGAAAGTTATACTCATTCATCCAAGCAGGCCAAGAACCCTGAAGTGTTTGGACTGAGAGAGACAAAGAGGCTCCACCAGAGTGATGTCAAACTGAATCATTTGACAGCATTCCTTATTTTGTCCCCTTATTAAGTGAATATAAAACATATAATAAGCAGCTACATAAGGCAGATTGGACCTGAAATTATTTATACTATTCGTAAACTTTTTAGTAACAGGCAGATTTCCAACACAGTAATTTACAGGTGTTGTTCAAGGAAACTAATCAATATATTTTCTCATGTTTTCAATAAGCCTCTGTACAAGCAAGCAATGAATAGGCTTTTTGTTTAGTTTCCCTAATTTTCTCTGAGTTCCAGAAAACTTAGATACTAGATATGTAAATATACATCTTGAATTTTAAGGAAAAAAGTACTTTACAGATCAGAAACTTACAGTTCTTTAACAACCAATATGTGATATTAATGGTCAAATTTCAGAGTATTAATGAGGTTTCTAGTATCAACCAGGAAATTAGATAATAATAATGGACCTGAGTCTAACCCAGTGAAATACTCCAGAGCTTTGGAAACATTCATATTCTGACCCATTAGGAGAGAAACAGCTTATGTCACCATGCAAACAGTCCAGCTAAGTCACTTATGTACAGGACAGCCTGCACATGGCAGCCTAATCTTTCAAGTATCCCACAAAGTTTCCACATCTGAGTTCCACTGGCGAGGAAGGCAGTGAACTTTCCAGATGTTTTCAGACCAGTGTGTTGCACTAAGAGGAAGTACAAGTGGGAAGGACAGTTTCTGGGCAAACCATGTTCTTGAGAACCACGTAAAGTGAGCAGGTAACTGAAACAGTACAGTATATACTGTTGGTTTTATACATTGTTAGTCATGGAAGATATTTATAGTCAAAAAAAAACCTGATTATGTTATCCTGAAGGTCTTCTGTATCAAACTATCTGAACCAGGAGCTTCTCTATTATTTTCCATCAAGGACCACAGCCCATTCTCATTTTCATGATAGCATCTCATTTTTATTAGTTTACAAAGACTCCAGTGCATAAAAATCCCAAGAGAGTGATAGGAGGCTTGAATTCAGTAGTAGTTATAAAATATATTGTAAATAAGTACTTCCTCTAGTTGAATACATTGCCTTTGGCCTTGGGTACCAAACCACAATCTTAAGAAAGCTGTTTTCCTTGAGGCTGTATTTTACTTTCACCAGTCTCTAAGCTGGTCATAGAAGGTAGCTTTCTTTCACATTGCTAAAATGTACAGTAAAAGCAATGTTAATTTCTTTTTGTTGTTGTTTAAATGATAGATCTCATAATTCTCCAGAATAAGACTAAGCCTTTGGGGAAAAATGTGATTGTTTGAATAATGCATGGGAGGATGGGGAGTGAAGGACTCGATCCAGATCATCCAGAATAGTTGTTTGTATATCTAAATGATCTGAATAATTCACAGAATTGTGACCCTGAGTCCTTGTGTGATATCTTTCACATACATAACATTCAGTAATCTCCAGGTGGTGACATTCCCTGTTTCTGTCGGCATGGTCCTCAGGAATCTCACTTCCTTTTCCTCTCCAAACTACATTTTCCACCTGATTTAATATTATGGGATATCTGATAGGGATGGAGTGGGAAGAGCCTTGCAGAACGAGTAGAAAGAAAATATCAAGAAATTTGGAAGACAAGCCCCCCCAGATATGGCTTAATTCAATTATCCATTCTTCAGCAATTTAGACAGACTCTTTTCTAGTTTTTGCATCCCTAGTAGTCTTCCGTATTGGTACTTAGAGTAAATGAGATGTTTTAAGAATATTATGTGTTTTCGCTGGATATCTGGAAGAAACTTGCCTTAGTAACAATCATTTTGGCTTTCCCCCTGTCTTTATTTCAGTATCAAACACTCATAGTGAAGTGAATAGATAAAACATTTAGATTTTTAGCATGTTTGAGTTTAAGTGAATGTGTAGGTCACCTCAGCTTACCAGTGATGGAGTGTGGAGAAAAAATGGTAAAGATCTACTGCATGTGAAAGGGATGTGAGCTTTTCTGGTAGATCTTATGTCCACTGGAGAAAACTATAGTCTTCAAAATCCCGAATTCCAGGTGCTTGGTGGGGTTTTTTATTTGTTTGTGGATTGTTTGGCTTTTTATTTTTGGCACTTGCTGTCTCTTGCCTTATTCAGAACATAAGAAAGGTTTTAGAGATTGAGCCAAATGATGTAGGCATTTGAAGGAAAATCTGCCCAGTGTAATAGGTGGTATGATGGACTTTGTTATGTGGAGATTACTTAGTATGCTAATTTAAAGATGCCAATTTATGTCTTAAGCCTTTCCATATGAAGTGTCCAGATCCATAGTTCTTATGCCAATAATGTTTTTTTTTAACTTTGCAAGCTCTCCTGGTCCCTTGATGTATTCATAAAGAGTAGCCAAGAATCCTTTTTTTATCAGATCATCCTAAGAATTCCACTCTCTCTCAGCTAATTGATCTTTCCTGATCATTAATTATAATATTTTGTGAGACTTAGATATTAATTCTTCCCCATGTTTCCATGATGCCTGGAACTGCATTTGTTTACTCATGAGTTACACCATACTGATGGCTTATAAGTATGAAGAAGTTAGTTAAGAAGATCAAGAATTTTCAGTTTACATATTGGCTGATGGGAAATGTTTCCATTAGGCTGACTATACCAGGATCACCAGGGAGAAGCACT
>VYZX01004334.1:21006-36242 GCA_013401335.1 Brachypteracias leptosomus
AACACTGTCCTTTAAAATTTTCTTTATAAACAAGAAGCCCAGCCTGAACACTTGAGGAAGTGGCAAGAATAAGCATTTATTCCTTATTTATATAGTGCCTAGCATACCCCCTGGCTAAGCCCTGAATAGCTTTCTGCAACTATGGTAATTCAGATGAGAAATAATCACAATTAATCTTCTTTCTAAATTTTTATGTAAGCAATATTAAACTTTGTTCACCTGAGCATAAAATTCAGAGGTGCTCAAGTGCTATGCAAACCTAAAGATTGCAGGTGTCTTTGGAGATGGTCTCTAGGCACAACAAGGGGCATTTCTACTGCCTAACTTAGGTGCTGATGTTAGAGTGGTCTGCACTGCTTATTGTCTGATACACGTAGTTACTTTTTGGAAAAAGCCATCCTGGGGAGGCACATCTCCTCATCTAGATACATTTAGGTGTCAGACTGTGGGAAGCCTGTTCATATGTCCCCACAACTCCTAAGTGACTAGATTTAAACTGGTATATCATCATGGAGTGATATATAGTGATACTGAATGTATAAAGGCATGTGAGCTGTGGACAAAATACGCAGTCAGTCTTTTCTTAATGTTTCTTAGTTGGTCAAGTTTCTTTTGAGAAAACTCACTTACTAAATTAGTTTTTAAATTAAAAAGTATTCTACTGAAAAAGAAGATTCCTCTGTGCTATGGCTGACCCTGCAACAATAAACCCTTCTCCTATCTGCTGAGATTCTCCCATACCTATTAGTATTACTCTGCTATATCAAAAAAGTATATATTAAATCTGCTATGGAGCAAGGAAAAAGATGTATGTATGACAATACTTAATGAAAGCTAATCACTCTATATTTTATAGGTGTAAAGTAAACCTTAATCATAACCCTGTTAGGTGCTAACATTTAGTCTAGCTAAAAAATGAGGTGTTGCAATAATACCAGGCTGTGCTTACACTAGGGAGTTACTAAAATTAACTGAAAAGAACTACATGCTCACTTTTACATGAACTGGAAGCTCACTGCTTATTGTGGTCGTTACAATGCTTAGTGCAAGCAAGGATATTATACACTGAAGTTACAGTTTATGAACCCCTAAGACAAGGGTGTCCTTCAGTTGAGGAATGGGAAAATTCTGAAATTGCTTTAAAATATGTTTCTCAGTTTGTCCTCTGACTGATGATTAGATTAGTTTAACTTCAAATCTACAAACATAAAACAGTAGCTAAAAAGTGACATGCTGTGCTTTTTTCTTAGTAATATTATGATTAAAGACTGTTCACCTGGGAAAATCCAAGTCCTCATCATAAACATAATGGTGCTTCAAAGGAGAACTAATGATATAGTTTATGAATTTTAATTTCTGTTTCAAAGTTAGCAAGTGCACTTTCTGTAAATGTAAACCATCTGTTGGCACCTTCTAAAAGACTAGAATTCAGTTCATCCAAGTATGAATTATTTATTTAGGATTTCTTTCCTAAGTAAACTCTAGGTTTTCTTTTTTCTCTCTTCCATAATAAACCATGTTTCTGCATGATGAGAAGTTTCAAAATCAGCACGTTCATAACAGTAACTTATATAAAATGTGAGACATTTTGAATTACGATTACATCACAAAGATAGTGGAGAGTAGTTTCAAATTTTTCTGTGGAACCATATTTTGTAACACATCAAATTACATGGTTTTATATGGGCATTTTTGGCTTCAAGCAGCATCAATTTCAGGAAAAGAGTAAGGCAACGAAAGAGTTGCTATTGTAGGTCTATCATAGTGCCTTGGAGTAGTGTGTTACTTAAGTTTCTACTGGCTTGATGAGAGCATAGAACTTTGTATACCAGTTTAGTATTCTTTACATATAGATTCTTTCATTAATTTAACAACAGCTAGATTAAATCTGTAGGCATACAATTCCAGTATGCATTTACATTGAAACTTCAGTGCACAGACATGTTCATGGCTCTGTCTTTGGTAGGAAATCATAGCAAGGCAAAGCTCCAGATTCTGAAGCAGCCATGGTTGGTGCTTGCTAGTTTTCATGATACTTTTCTCTCACGTGGTTTATTTATTTATTTCCTGACAGCTATTCTTGATAGGATATGTTTGGACACTTGGGAGAGGAAGCAGAAACAGATGATCTATCTTGTTGCACTGTGCTAATTAGAATAATTCCCAGTGACCTCCATCTGCATATGTTAAAGTTTGCCTTTCAATCATGAATGAGCAAACATTTTCTCTATTTGATAGTCCACTATTCCTTGATCCTGTGAACAAATAGTACGTTAGCCATGACTGTCTTTTCTATGAGCCCTGAAAGACTGCTCCCTTTGCTAGTTATTGGTATTTATTTTAATAAGACCTGCAGAGGCTAGTTTGGTAACAACAATGACCACATTATCAAACATACACCAATTTTATCACAGCACAATTGGCACTAATGGGCAATGTTATAAGTACTTTTCCAAATCATCCTTGTTACACGCCTTATTTCCATTAGAGCTTTGCTCTTGCCATTTAGTGGCCTTTCACATTCAGTTCCCAGCCATTTCTTGTCTTTACTAAAATTAGTCTCTCAATTGCTAATATTTTGCCATTCTTTTGCTAGATTAATGTGAAGTGTTTACTATGCTGTAGGTGTTACTGTCATTTCTGGGCTGTTAATTGCAGCATGCAGAGGGAGGAGTGGTTATGCTGGAAACAGATCTGTAGAAATTCCTTTTAGTTGGAAATATGTATTTATTCATCACCAGCTTCTAAAATCTATATGCCCCTCACTGGTGGTTTCTTCATAAATCTTCCTTAAATTAATATGAGGAGTCTTTTTTTCTTCTAATTTATTTCCTGTTTTGTATAAAAGTTGAACTGAGGTGTCATGAACAGTGTCTTTTACTGTGATTGCATATTTCCTTATACAGTGTGATCGATTTCCTATATATCTGCAAACAACTTGTGTTTTCAGGATCATTAAGGGAAGGCTTGCTTGAGAAGGCAGAACTACTAAGTATTTAGGCACTTTGAGGCTCATATAGGGTCACCATCTGGAACTGCCCATTTCTCTCCATTTGTTGTAGGGAGGACTTGGAGTGACAAACAAATTGACTTAAGGTGTTAAGTGCCTAAAAGTGACTAGAAAGAAGGTGCCCTTTCTCCTCCCCACCTGTCCCTCTCCACCCCCATACTTTAACAGGTTTAATTTCCTGAAATCATCTATATATGTTGTATTATGTAATTACTCAGAGTTGTCCTCTAAATTCATAAAGTATTTTCAAAATTATATTCTCCAACTGAATACATTTTTTTAAATAAAAGCCTATGTGATCTCATTTCAATTTAAAACCAAATTCAGCTCTATGTAGATCTTCATTTGATTAAATATGTGTGTACTTAGCTTTAAGAACCCTTCCTTGCTGCATTATTTTAAATTTATGTTCACTGGATTTACACAGGTACTAAATGTTCTCATAAATACTTGCATCTGTTTCTCAGGCTGTGAGACTCCCATCAATTCATTAATGTAATT
This sequence comes from Brachypteracias leptosomus, assembly GCA_013401335.1. NCBI lineage: Eukaryota > Metazoa > Chordata > Aves > Coraciiformes > Brachypteraciidae > Brachypteracias > Brachypteracias leptosomus. The sequence continues at coordinate 24,518 of VYZX01004334.1, forward strand.
TAAATGTTGAGTAAGCTTTATAGTTCAAGAGATCCATTATTGACATAATACGTGAGTTTATATATGTACACATTTATATAAAACACATACCTCTAAAAGTCCTTAAATGTGACTCAATCATTGATCCCTTTGTCACACTAAAAAAAAAAGGAGGAAGGAAACCGTTAATATCAACTGAATCATTTGATAGTACACTGTATCTAAACTAATAGTAATTAACTCTTATTGATCTGTTTCTCTAGAAAAAAAAAAGTCAGAATCACGAGGAAGAACACAAAGTTGTAGTAGAGTCTTACATACTTACATGTTTCCAAGCATTTCAGACCAAAGCTGGCTTACTTGACTACTTACCTATGGCTCTATGAAATATAATCAACACCAGAGGTAGACCAAGTTCACATCAAAAAATTGCAAGAAGGCATTTTATGTGAGAGAATGCATGCTTTGATAGGTGAACTCATTATCATCCTCATTTGAGTAATAACATGAAGTTATCTCAGCAGTATTAGGACTCCACTAAATGCACTGGCAGATCTCAGTACATGAAGTAAGTTGAGAAAACTCAACATTATCAATAAGGAAGTAACAAGCATTCGCGCTTCTTCCCTACATCACTAGCAAATCTTCTACCTTCCTTAGTAAAAGCAATGAATTAATAGTACAGGGAAATAGTAGCACAGTTCCATTTAAAAACTTCTCTGCAGTATTTTTTTCACCAGAAATTTCGTTTTAAATATATATTATGAAAACGCATTAAATAAGATTATCGATTAATAATTTTTACTCTTACTGTAGTTTGATAATGTTAAAATTTATTTATGATATTTATACTGCAAATTTTTAAAAATACATCATGTTTTATAGCTATTTTTGATATAATAAGACATATTTGCCAGTATCAAAATAAAATATTTCAATGTCATTAAAGGAAAATATTTCTGTTTAGTTAGAACCAATTATGTAAGAATTTAAAGAAAATTTCAACATTTTGAATTTTTACTCAAAAAGTGCTGGAAACATTCTTTCCTACACAATGGAATTACTAGCTGGCTGCTAGCTTTTCAATCTCTTCTCATTTTTGATTTGGACTCAACACAGGTAAAATTTGCACTTCTTTCAGCTAACAGTTAACGTGGTATTTATCTTTGCTAGTATGCTTTCAGATGACATTTTCACAGCAGAGCAATCTCCTAGATCAGAGTAAATGAGAGAATGACCCAAATTCTGTTCTCTTATTTGGCATGAGTAGTTTTACTTATTTCAATACAATTGTTCAATGAGTAATAAAGACAAGACAGCAAGCACAGGAATTAAGTAGCTTGTATTTAAGCAATTTTGATCTTCCTTTCTTTTTTCATTCTCCTGCCCATTCCTCTGGAGAATAAAAAAAGTTGAGATGGGAAGAGAATTGCAATTTGAATTTTAAGGTATGATTCCATGTCGTAAATGTAACAACCACTGAAATGCAATTCAGTGCAGCATGCAGTATGGTTGCCCCGGTTCAGTTCATCATTCAGATGGGAACAGAGCTGCTCTGCCCCAACTAGATTCAAGCACGCTCTCCTCAGATAGAGACAGCATCTGGTGCACCTGGGTTGCTATGTATTTGTGAGGGTAACACACGTCTCCTGCCTTCACCTTTGTGCTTGCCCAGATATGCTGCTGGTTGACGCAGAAGGCTGTGGGCCAGCAGAGCCAGAGCTCTGCCGTGTCCCCTTTGGGGGAACCATGGAGTGTGTTTTCTCATGAGAGCTCTGTGTACCATGGCATCTGCTATTACCCTAATCAAGATTCTACATAAACATTTGAAGTCAGAGGCAGCTTCCTTGTGCTATAGCCATTTAACTTAAACATTTATCATTGTGCTATAGTAACTGTGTGAGGCCAACAATCTCTCAGTCTAGTTGGCTCAGGGGCTTGTTTTGTAACACTCTCGGAGCTGCCAGCTCTCAAGACATTTGGTGTTTTTCTTCAGTCCTCAGATCATGGAATCACATGATACAGTAAGAATATCTTTCATTTTATTAAAAAAAAAAAGAAAAACAAAATAACAAAAAAAGAGGCCTTGAAACATAAACCAACATTTTTTAGCCTCTGTGAGTACAAAGGAACACTTGGAAACATTTCTTTCATCAGCACCTGAACCTGAATAAAAGGATTCTTCCTCCAAGCTGGATGCTTGTGTTTTTAAGGAAGTCTCATTCTGAGGAGGCAGACAGATGATTTCTTTAACAACTGAAAATGCCTATTCTACGCTTGAGATACGTTAGGTGTTCTTGGGACAGAGCCAGAAGACTTTTTCTTTTTCTTCTGTTTATTGAAGAGCTTTCATGTCTTTCGGTATGAGGTCTCCTTAAAATTTACTGTCACTGACATTTCTATTGAATTTAGAAGGTCTAACTTCATATTCAAACGTTATTATTATTGATTTCGGAAGTCGTCACAGTAGTAGTTATATTTTAGGTATTAGCACTCTTCTGAGGTCGCCAGTTACATTTTATGGAGAATAGTTTTCCTCTGTTCTGTTAGCGATGCAAGTTATGAAAAGTTATAACTTATTTCTTAAAGGTTTATTTTACGTTTTAAGACACTGATAAGTCTGGGACTCGTGAAAGCCTGACCTAGATTGCCTAGGATGCAAGCTTGGTAGATTTCTGCCTTGTCTGAAATAATAACCTATGTATAAACAGAAAATCTGGCCACTGTAGATTTTACCATTGGTTCTGTAAGGACAGCATCCGACTCTGCAAATGCAGCCAGACATTGCGGCCAATAATCTGTACCATGGAAAGATGAACATACTGAGTGTGTAGCCTGAATCCTCTAACATAGTCAGTCTAGAGATCATTGATAGGGCAGTGTAAGGACTGTTTCTTACAACTGTTTTCACTTGGATGATTTATTTGTCCTAATGTCCAAATCTAGATTGCTCAGTAATTTACAGAAACATCATTTTGTAGATGATGAAATCAAAATTGGTATCCACCAGAGACTAGTGAAGGAAAATCAAGTCAGCCTGCAGGCAGGTCATTGACTGAGTTAAATGAAATCTATTTAGTTTCTTGCATACTCTGAACTGAAAAATGTAGATTTGCCTCGCACTTGGGCTTTTATGTAAATGTGTGTGGAAATGTACAAATTGTAACTGTTCAATAATCCAATGCAATTTGTTATATTTTTCTGTCTAGTTATATTACTGTTGTTGCTAGTAAAACACTCTGCTGCGCAGTATTTTATTTTTATTTCTTTTTTCCCTTTTTATATTGCTTTTGAAGAAAAGCATTTGACACTCTCTTTCTCAAACATATGCTTTAGACTTCTCGTCCTTTGTAAGCTTTGTATGTGCAATGCCATGTGGTCATGATAATTTTCCTGGACAATTAGTGGGTTTATTTTTCCTTTAACGTTTGCCAAGACTTGAGAATTGGCTTATGCAATGGAGGTTCCAATTCAGTAAATAAATATATGCACATAGAGCTAAAAAATATTTTTAAAGAGTTTTTTAATGCAAAAATAGTGATTTTTTTTAAATGGAAAGCAAAAGAATCTTAGAAGAGTGACTGCTATGTAACCAAACTATGTCACTGACTCATTGATCCAGTTCATCTTTATCTGAATACCTATTCTGGCTACTTAACAGAGATGGAAAGAATTCCCACAACAAATAAGCACAAATATCTGAAAAGTCAGTTACCTCCTTACCTCAAGCAGAGTATGGTTGCTTTATATCTTGAGGCACAAAGTCTCCGTTCCCTCTTAAACTGTAATCATAGGTCAAATAATATTTCTCTTTCGTTTATTTAAATTTGTTTCAGAATCCTCCTTTACTCACTCCTTCAGCAGTGTTTTCTGCTGTGGGTTCAATACTTCATTTCATAAGAAAGCTGGTGCTTTTTCTTTTTTTAATTTTGTTCCATTTTAGTTGTCTTTCAGTGTTTCCTCCTTTTTGCATTATAAAATAATTATGTCAGCCTAGTTAGGAAGCTGTAAAGTTCTGTATTTGGAGGAAAAGCTACAATGAGAACTGATAATGACAGATAAAATAGGACAAAATTATGCTGATGTTCATATAAAAAAGGATTTATAGAGAAGGATCTCTTTTGGGCTTAGTGATATTTATATAAACTTCTCTTAAATCACCTTTTTCCATGGAAAATTGTAGGTAAAGAGGGACAGTCTCTGTAAGGTGATGCTCAAAGAGTTTGTTGTCCTGTTTGGAGAAGCTCTGTTTTGTTGCCTTTATAAAGCAAAGCCAGATAGCCTGTAAATTATTTCATATTCCTTGACATCAGAAATCTGTTATGATTCTTACATCTTGGATCTGTAGCGCTTCTCATTTATCATGCCTTTGAGCCTTAAGCCTTCCAGCAGACAATTTTTAATGTTAACGCTTCTCTGGCATCAGCAATAACCTCACCTAAGTTGTAAAAGCTTGGTGTTCAAACTACACTTTGTTTTATGTGTTCATATCCTTTCCTGGCTTGATTGCTTACATAAGTTTAAGAAAAAAAAGTTTGAAACAAAAGCTGAAAAATAGTATGAAAGGGATGCAGTGGCTGCTGCACCATTACACTGTAGATGAATAATAGACTAGTATGTGAACAGATGCAAGCCAAAGATGAATGTAAAATGAATGAGGGGAAGCAAACAGAAAGAGGAGTTAGGAAAATAGGATTTAAGAATATTTAATCCTTTTCCTAGGATATTCTGACAGTGGCATGGCAGACCTATCTCTTCACTGTATCATCAGTACCCGTCTCCTTTAGGCACACGTTTAAAAAAAGACAGGAAAAAATCTACATATGTACTTGCTGTATTTTGTTTTTTGGCTGGGTTCAAAGTGAGCTGTTGATCAGATATGTTGTGAACGCAAAAGAATAAAAATATTTTCCTCAGACAGATAAAAATATCTTACAAGAATATTGTCTGCAGCAAAACTGAAAACCATTATTTTATAACTAAAAAACTGTTTAATTCAAATGTAGTCCATCACCAAAACATGAAGGAAAAAAGAGGGAAGACATGGAAAGGGAAGGCAGGCAAAGGGAAAATACTTACAGAGAAGATATGCAGAAAAGTAACATTCCAGTATTAAAGAACTGATGTGTGTGCTTCAATCATGCCAGTTTTGTTAATGTTGACTATAAACAAATTTACAGGGCTTGTAGTGATTTGAGTTAGATAGGATTCAGGAGAGATTATTTTATTACTATCTCAGACAGAAGGGATTGAAAGTCATACTATACCCTAACACAAGGATAAGATGGAGCAAGAAGAAACATCTTGCTTGAAGCAATTTCAATATAAAGAAAAAGTACTTTGACTTGTACAAACTTTTAAGCCTTATATTGTTTCTTTCAGCTGAGGACTTCCAGACTGGTAAAATTCATCTAGGTAGGCACTGAGCGTGATTTTGCAGAAATATTCCTTCATCAAAAGATACGTTGTTCTGTACCTGTCCTTCATAATCTTAATCTTCTCACCACAATCTTTATAGAAATCTGTGCTGTGTTAGTTCTGGAGTGGTTTGTAGCTCTTTCTGTAAATCACATGGACACTCTGCTTTCACACCTGGGAAGGTCTAGCAGCTGATGTCAGTCATCTGATCTCAGTAGTATAATATTCAGATATTTTTTATAGTAAACTATATTACTAAAGAACTCTGTATTTCTCTTTTGCTCTCAGTGTAAATTTTTGAAAATGTTAAGAAATAAGCATCTTTTTTTAATTTATTTTGAAAGTCATTGTGCACTGATGGTCATACTGAGATTTGAACAATTAAAATCCCATTGTAACAATCTCTTGCTGTCATCACTGGTCCCTCTGACAAGTGCAGGCGTTGGATGAGCATGGCAACGTTTTTAGTAGTTTCCACATATGTACATTTCAGACTGAAAAGTACTGTATGCAGTCATTCAGGGGCCATAGCTAAAATTAATCGACTCAGCATATTTGTCACCTTAATACTTTTGACACAAAGTTTTTGTAAAATTAGCACCAATGTAAATTTAATGGGACTGACACTATAAAAGAAAAATAAACCAGGCAGTCTAGAAACATTTCTGTGCAATTTAGGCACATCTCTCATGTTTACTGTCATAAAATTTTATGGCTGCATAGAACAGCCAAATTATCTACAGGAAGCTAAACATTAATAAATCCCTCTTTAAGTATGCAAGAATAGATTAGGTCTTTTCAGAAGAGGTGAGAGCAGCATTAGACAAAGGAATCTATAGTCACACATATCCATTTCATCCTGTTCCAGTTTAACCAGTAGAGATTTTGCTGCTGTTAGAAGTGGGTGCTGAGTCAGAACTACAATCTATATAGATTCTTCAGTCATCTGGTTTTATCTTGTTATGGACCTTCTTCTTCTTACTTGTTACAAGAGTACAAACAGGATGTCAGTGAAGGCTGGGATACATACATGTCAGTGCTGGGCTGGACCCTCCCAGTGCTTCCACTACAGGGAGCACAAGGAAAGGATCACCTCCCTCCACCTGCTGGCATTATTTTGTCTAATGCAGCCCAGGATACCATTGGCTGCCTTTGCAGCAAGGACACATTGTTGGCTCATCTTCAACCTGGTGTCCACAAAGACCCCAGGTCCTTTTCTGCCAAGCTGCTTTCCAGCTGGGTGGCACCCACATGTACTGGTGCCTGGGGGCTGTTCCTCCTCAGATGCAGAACTTTGCACTTTTCCCTGTTGAACTTCATGAAGTAATTTTGGTTTTTTATGATGGCAGAATACCTAGGAGTTTTTGACCAAAATCTAGAAGAGCTGAAAAGGAAATTATTTCTTCTTTAAATGAGATTTCATATTTTCCTCCTTAAAGAAAGCATAGATGTTTTTCTTAGCCTGACTTCCACCTCTAAAATGTGTTGTTTAACTGTGTAGTCTGCACTCCCCTCTTAGAGCAATCATAACTTCAAACTTCAGTGTTATGAGAAGTGGTATAAGGAAAAGAAGGTAATTTTAATATCAGATGCAGCAAATAGAGAACAGTATTTTCTTAAGAAGGCATATCCATTTGAAAATCATATTTTCTATCTAAAAAAAGTTACCTATTATAATCAAAAGTGACACCTAAGCTTCCCATCTTGTACAGAGTTACCTACTGCCCACATTTAATCATATCCTTTTATTTAATGTGCCTAATTTGTGCTTGGTTCATATAGGGTGATCCTATAATCCCGTAAGTTCTCAGTTGTCTTTACTGACTCTCCAAAATCACTTTTGTACAGATTTCAGGATAAATTCACTAGAACACTTTGATAAGATACCGTATTTGTGCATATATACATTTAAAAATGTGCCCTTGCAGACTTAATTACCAAATTCAGTGCATAGTCCAACCACCAGTATGATTGCACAAGTTTAACTGAAAGCTGAATTTGACTGTTGGATATTACTAAAAAGTACTATCAAAATAATCTGGAGTATGATAAACTGTGATCAAGCACAATATTAAACATTAATTTAGAGTACTTACAGTGTAATAATAATAATAAAAACTTCAAGATCACAGTATGGAATGGATTATCTGATAAAAATATTTAGAGATTATGATAGCAGCCTGTAGGATCATTAGATTCTTGCAGAGGATGAGTGGGAACTGCTGTTCCTTCTCTCTCGTTTTAGAGAAATAAGAAGCTATCAAAGCTGGGGGAAGTGAGGTGCTCAGTTTAAAATAAAAGTTTTGTTTGTTCAAAACATATCAAAGGAAGATTTTAACACAACACTTATTAAATTTATGGAACTCCTTACTAGAGGAAGATCACACTGGAACCTCATGGAAGCAATTTTAAAAATGTAAGTTCAAGCCAAGACAGTCAACCAGTTTGCTTTTAATACAAGTAGAATATCAAGTGAAATTCCTAAGATGAGCACTGGTCAAGAGTTGAATCTCTAGTAATGTTGATATGTGACAAATATTAGTATAAGAAAAATCAAAGCAGTGGGAATAGCCACAAGTGTAAGACAGTGTAAACAATTACAGCTTAGCTGGCTAAAGAAATCTTTAAGGCAAATGTCTTACTAAATTATACTGCAGTTGTACCACATGGAACTGGTAGGGCAGGTACAGGAGGTGACTTGCCCCCATTGCTGACCGTAGTTTCTAGAGTCAAGAGATAATCACAACTTGCAGCTTCCTCAGTATCTGGAGCTATTCAGCTCCTACATGTCCAGTTTTTGCAGCCTATTCTTTGGATAACACTAACTTCCACAACAGCCTCAGCATGCACATTTGGGAAATACGCCTTTCTACCTCTCAGGAACTAGGAGAGGCCAGAAAAGCCAAAGCACTTCTGATGTAGTCAGAAAATCTTGATGCAGTTACAAGATTCACATCAGCAGAGCCTACCTTGACTTTTTCTGTTAGCCATCCACAGACACCACGAACTTTCTAACAGTGGGAAACAGGAATCATAGCTGCTTGGCTATGGTTTTTGAAAGGTTCACATTCTCATGTTGTGTCTAAGAAGAGGACTTTGCATGGATATAGACCCCTATATAGCTTACTACTTAGGCTAGCCTGAAAACAATACCTTGGAAGTGGGGAGATGTAAATGTTCTGGTGTTGTAGCATTTATGAAGTAAAACTAGCAGTCTGGAAGTGGTAAAAGTGCTTTTTCTGGAGACTTTTTCTAAGATGGTAGCTCATCTCAGGAGCTGAACACCATATCCCAAAGGATTAGTGGCCATAAACTCCTCTAACATGATAGGATCAACATCCTTAGCTACATTTATGGCTATAAATTAAATGGGGAAAAGCCTCAAGCCCTGGCAAATGGCTCATTAGCAAGACTACTCCCCAGTGGAAACTAACTTTCCTAGATAATGTCTGGGTGCAGGCCAGGGACTGTTCCCAATATGCAGTACTGACAAAGCTATACTGTTATCTGGGACAAGAGTGTTTAACTGTATGGAAGGAAGCCATTCTGTGCCAGTTAGCCTCAGGGTCAGAAAACGGGACCTCGTTTAGTTTAGCATTACAGACAGAATACTTAGACTGGAAGGCAAGAGGAGGGTAAGACAAAATGCGGATGGAGAACAGAGGTGGTTGATCTGTGGGTGCAGGAGGAGACAATCATATTGGGTATTCTCAACAGGAATGCTGAGATCTGCTTGTACAGATAATATTTATTCTCGGATGATCCACTAATGCACAGATTCAGTCCTTACGATCACCTAAGCATGATCTCAGTTCCTAGAGGGCATTTCTTTAAGAGATTCCTGCACAGTTTGGAAAGCCTGAGAGGGAACATGAGGACAGCTTCCAACTCCTTAAAGCAGAAGGGGATCATCTGTTCTGTATGTACATGGAGAACAGAACAAGGAGTAATGGGCTTAAATTCTGTCAAGAGATTCAACTAGACTAGAAAAGCTTTCTAATGATAATGAGAGTGAGGAACTAGAATAGGCTGACAGGGGAAGAAGGGGAGATTTTGTCTCAGCAAGGCTGTGAGTGTGACTGAGTGGCATAGGTTAAGGGCTCCTGCAAGGCTCTGCTTTTTTTATTTATTTATTTTGTCTATGGGTCTTTAAAAATATCTGTATTGGTTATTTTTAAGATTTATTGTAAAAGTTGCAAGGGATCATCTGAATCCTCCTGCTGTTGTTGCTTGAAAATTGCATCTTAAAACAATGCAATGCCCGCTACTGAAGGTAAAATGGTACAGTTCTGTATGTTGAGAGGCCTCCATCCAGTAGCTCACCAGCAGAAGCTGTGCAATTACAAACCTAATTTTACACCAAGGGTGTATTTCTATGCAGCTGTTTATACCATTCACCTACATCAACATACATTTCTTTATGGAGATAGGTTCTATTCAATTCTTCTGCTTTACTTCCTTCGGATTGAAGCCTTATATAAGGGTGGCTAATATTTAGTCAATGCATTGAAGGGGTAAAGAAGAGGGGCAAAACAAATAATATTTGTATCATTTGTTTTCTAAATTTACACATTTCCTGCTCTAATTTGATTTAATTTTTTTTTTCTATCATGGATCACTAATGTAGCTTCTGGTTTTCAGGAGTTATCTTCTGTTTTCTCATTCAGAGGGTGGGACCTCTCAGGATAGGCATTAACTATCATAAGCTCAGTGCACTGCTAGAAAGTTATTCATGTTACTTATAACAGCCCAAAAGCAGTCTCCATAATATTTATATTTGATTTAGTGTCTTTCCATATTGGAGATTTCAATTTTTTCTTAAAAAAATAATGAGATTAAAAACTCACCATCATAACAAGCAGGATCCCTATGACTTCTACAGCAATCTATGGAATTAAAATGATAATAGCTACATTTTATGAATTAATTCAGAGCATGCTGCAGTAGACAGTGACTGGCTTTGCCAGAGATGTAGAGCAACAACTTAGCCTTTGTCCTTCCAATATTGTTAGCCTCCTGCTTTACTTCCTTTAAATTGAGGAAATAATCAATAATACCAGCTGCAGCTGTTTCTGTCCCTTTGTCTGCCAGCCAATCAGTTTCAATTGCAAAATCAAAATCACAAAGAAGTCTGCAGTCATGGAATTAGCGAAGCCCAGAGACTTATGACATAATACAGTCTCTAAGCTTTTAAAACTAGAAAATCTGCAATGAGAGCTAGATAAGTCCTTATACCTCTCTGCCTTCTTTCTCCCTTCATGCAAATAAACATATACCCACATATGCATACACATACCCATATTTACATGTCTTTGCTCTGTCAAGCTAATATACATAATATTTAAAAGTTTCTTTGGGTGGGCTTTTTTGTTTTCTTTTTTGTTTCTTTGTTTTATAATTTACAACTATAAAAGGATGTCCACAGCTGTAGGTGATGTATAAAAGGGAAATATTTTGGATTTTCCAAATACAGACTTCCAGATACAGACTTCCAAAGCAGAGTTGCATGACAGGGTATGTATGCTGGACCGTTACAGAACTAAGTCACTGTAACTTAAACCATATATAAATACAGATACTTATCCACCTGTTCTAGTTAGAGACAAACAGTTTTAAGACTTTTGAAATGCCAGTTCTATAACCTCAGTATTAATTATGCTAACCTGGGACCACTTACCTACTTGTGATAAATTCAACTTAATTTTTGAGACTTTTTTTAAAGTTGTGCTGCTCACCTGGAAGTTAAAATGCTGTACTTAGAAGCATAGTCATGAAAAGGACATTGTCCTGGTTATAATACTTAAAGGTAGTACCGGAACAGGTTTTTCTGGAGGTTCCTGGAACTTGCAATAGAGGCAAGGAGGTGGCCAGGATCCCCTAGCTGTTAAGGTATGGATAAGTTCAGCAGACTGAAGAAGAGGTAAATTGATGGCTCATCTTGATTAAAGTAGTTTCATGAGAGGGAATATGCTCATCCCCTATGTGCTTAATATAAATTTTCTTCCATTTCATTTGTTTTGTAAAGCAATTCTGTCTGGGATAGATTGCCTTCTAAAATTAAAAATGTAATCCTTAATTAGGATTGTATTTTAAAAGAAAACAGCAATAGTATTCCCAAATACAAGAAATCTGAATTGCATGCCTCGTTGTTCCTCTGCCAGAGCTCACAGAACAGCTTTCATGGTCATTTTATGCGACTCTTCTCTGACAGAGAACAGAGAAATCTGTGCTATAATGGCTGCTCTGAATGCACTTCCCCTCTCCTAGCAATGCTCTGTAATGGTACTCTGCAAACTCGGATCTGTACCAGGTGGGGAACCATGAATCC
>VYZX01004334.1:36263-57766 GCA_013401335.1 Brachypteracias leptosomus
GCCTGTGCCTATATAAAGTTAAACCATGCCAACGGTGGTGTTTTCTGTTTGGGTTTTTTTTTTAATTGAGTAAATAGATATTTAGTCATAAATAAAGAGATAAGTAGATGAAATGGCAATATTCACTTGTTTTTCAAAATTATTTTCAGTGATCTGAAAGTGAAAATTCAGTGAATTTTCTTTTTTTCAGGTAGAACTAACAGTATTCACAACTCCTATTGCAAATAACTGCTGCAATACATTTCTAAACTGAGTTTATTTTTGGCTGATATTGCTCATACTGAGTTTTTATGGCTTATTCTTTTCTAAAATCTTTACTTGTCCTTGCCACAGCATGTTTTCAGTAGTATGTTTGAAGCAATTTAAAATTATAAATAGTTAAAAAACACTATGTGAAGGTTCATTATTTAATTCATCATGATTCTATTGATCTTGATTCAAATATTTAAGTTGGAAATCATCAGTATAAAGGCCAAGTAGTTCTGATTAATAGTGGTGTGTGAAAAATAGGATAGAAAAATGTATATAAGTAGCTATTGTTAAAATATTTATTATTTTCTAGTTAAAGTTGTGTCCCTTAAAGTTAATAAGGCTTGTGGAAAAGATACTTTTCCTTGCAGGAGGAGAGGGGAGTGAAAATATCATTACAAATTAATGATTATCAATTAATCTATTGAAAAATTAATAGAAATTACAATACTGTATTGTGAAAAGTAAAGAACAGAAGAAAATTTTTTCAAAGATCAAGTTTCAATAAATGTAAAGACAAATAATTTGCGTTATATATTCAGAAAAGTGTTAACTACCAAAAAATACTGTGTGTAGGAAAGTTATAAATTCAAGCAGTATGATTCCTATGAAACAGAAAAACTACATGAACCAGTTGAAGGTTACCATCATTTTTGTGGTTGCGAGTATGTAAACCCTTTTAGCCTTTTGTATGTTATTCCTTGAGAGACATCATCACACTATCTAATGAATATATTGTAGATGGAATTTAATGTAGCATACAACAAAATTACTGGTCCTTTATTCCTGCTGAGTCTACAAGCTGCATTCAGCAATATGCTGTACTCTGTGAGGGAAGTCTTAGCGTCAGAGAATGCTCTTGTCATTATCAGTGTGCTTTGCTGTAGTCATCACTGCTATTCCTGCATCTTCTTTTGTTGCAGCATTAAGAAGCAGGTTCTTTTCCCATTTCTAAAGACATAATCTACTTTGCCTGACTGGAAATGTATCTTTTACCATGAATATAACCTTTGGTTGTATTGCAGACCCTTAACACTTTATCATGCTTTAAAAACGTTTGACTGGAGTCGGGGATTTATGTTTCAAAGTGGTAAAGATATCATGCCATATTTCATTCTCTTAGCCAGGTTAGTTATTTTAGATTTTGTTATTGTTAGTTATAGACATCTGATTTGTGTAGATATTTCAAAATGTGATACAATAAAATACCTTTTTTTCAACATTATTAGTTTCTATTCCACCCAAACAAAAAAAATTACAGCCACTGTGGAGCAAAGGCAGAGCTCCTGGCCAAAACTACACGTGACCCAGCTGAAGCTTGGTTACCCAAGATAGCTGAGTTAAATCTGAGCCAGATTTGTCTTTTAATGCATACAAATCCTATAGTTAGTGTAGCCAAAATTCTGGGAACCTGAGGTCCTTTAATCCCATGTGACATTTTCTAAATGACCCCTTGTAAGTTTGATTTTCCCTGGGGGAAGCACTCACATACATACACACAATCTAATTCTACAATTGCAAATGCAAACTTACTTAAGCAAATCAGGAAGGGAGATCTGGCATGTTGATTATTTTAATTGAATCGTTTCCCGGATCAGTCAAGAAATCAGAGCTTGTTTATTTATTTTTCTCAAATACTTTTCTTTATGCAAGTATAATGCAAGTATTTATGCTTTTACTACCCCTCTTCTACATTACTTTTATCTGGGGGAAAATTTCTCCAATTCTTTCCCCTGTAAAACTGTACACAGTTAGGAACATGTTACTATATGTCTTATTGATTTTTTGTTTATTTATTTTTGATAGGCATTCTGTGCATGGATTTACACATTCTTTTTCTTCTGAACACATGATGCAGATTGATTTGGGAAGAGAAAAATTTTATACTAGCATAGCATGTACTGAGGTAGAACTTCTTTAGTCCTTATTGTGCCAAAAGTACAGTATTAGCAAAGAGCACATATTCCACAGAGCAGCAGCTTAAAACATGTCATTTTTATGTTAGTACTTTGAAATTGGATAAAAACTGGTTTGCTGCCCAGTACCATGGGAGGTTTTCCAGGCACGATTCTCTGTCTCTTGGGTCAATATCATTTATTGTTTTCATTCAGTATTTGCTGAAGGAGCAGTTTTGTTTCCACCATAAGGTTCAATGTCCTTTCAGATCAGTAGAATATTATACTGTCACTGTGTATTACACAATAATTCAGTGTTTTCATCACTCTACCAAGAGTTTATAATGCAGCTACAGAAATTCCCCAGGCCAAAACATGACATCCAGGGAGTCTGAAGGACAAACAACATATTTTAAATCTCACCCTGGTGTTCAGTTTGTATAATAACCACGTATCAAATTTCAATAGTTTGATTGTATTTAACTTAGGAACTGTTTAATTTTCAAGATAAACTTTGACTTTCAAGGAGTTAGAGATATAATTCTTGAGCATAGGGCATCCAACTTAATTATTATGTAGCATAATGCTTCACTATGCATCACGGCATTTGGTAAGATCTGCAGGAGAAAGTAATGCAATCGATTCTGTGAAATAAAATTTAATATCAAAATATACATATTAACAGATAGAAGGGATCCCATGAATCTAAATGCAATTTAACTTGTGATTGAAGTGACTAAAATCCATCTAAACTGTAGACAGAGATCCAGTACTTTTAATTTTTTCCACAGTCTGGACCCTATAGGCACTGAAATGCATTAGGCACTGCTCAGTTGCCTGAAACTGCCTCCTTGGTTGGCTACTGATAACACCTGTGACTTTTAGTATTAATCTGAGGAGACAGAAGTGTATTTTCTACCTCAAGCTCTGTTGTGACTCAGGAAAGTGCCATACTAGTCAGGAGCGCAGATAACTTTCTGGTCCTTTATCTTTTCCAGTAAGGACTGCTAGTTAGGGTCCTCATCCAGGAAAGCTGTCTTGGTTCTGCACTCTTAGCTTCCGTGTAGCTGAATTCATGTTTCCTATTTTCAGGAATACTTTTTTCCAGCTTTTGTCCTAATCTCATGACAATTATCTTTCTGCTTAAACATTGATGGTCCCCCAAAATGTTGTGGAAACTGGTAGGGCACTCTTCTATATAGCTTAAACCCTGAGGGTATCACCTAGTACCACAAGCTAATCAGTAAGTACTGCTGCTGGGGCTATAATTCTCTTCCCTAATAAAAGGCATCCTTGATCCATCAGTACTCACCTTGTAACATGGCTGGAAGGATCATATCCTAAATGGAAGGGACCATTTGACACTTGCTACTTCCCTGTGCAGCCGAAGAAGAGAGAGACCAACCTAACTTGATCATCTTCTTGAGACTTAATTGAGGTAGATCTCTCCCTGTTGATGAGACTGGGAACTTAGTTGTGTGTTTGTAGAAGGGCTGGATATGCTCATCTCCTCAGCTCCTTCCTCCTCAGCCTTCCAGTTCCCCCTGAACAAGGTGCTAGAATTTAGATGCAGTGGATTGCAATCTGTTGTAATAGTGAATAAGCCAGTTAAGTTTAGACAAAATTAAAATATACTGCATTTTAAAGGGAGATAATGTGACATTAAAAGAATCAGTGTGCCAGAATCCAGTAAGCAGTGTTAGTAAGAGGTGACAGGACAAGGAAGATGGCATAGAATGAATGATACAATAATGAAGGCACAGCAGATGGCAGTTCTGGTACTAGAAGTACCGGCATGGTTCTCCGTAAGCTGAGAGAATGAAAGAATTAACATGAAATAAGGAAAAAAGGAAAAGATCAGTAAGTATATATTATGAATTTTGCTAACAGAAAATACTAGGCCAGAAAATAGTGGCACTTTCCATAGGAAGTGAAAAACACTGATTTGGGAAATCTTACATAAATAGTAGACTATAAAAAAGGTAATGCATGCTTTACCATAGGAAATGGTCATTGTTATTAAGGGTTTGGGCTGGGAAAAGTTGGTTGGTCATTCTGAATGTTCTTACCCTGTTTTTTGGTGTGTAAATTATGGCTACAGTTGCATGTCTGGTACTTAAGAAACTATTGGCACTATTACCAGATTATTTCCCTTAAGAGTAATTTGTGGGTGTGGAATGAGAAGAGGATAGTGAGTACTCCAAATTCCCTCATTTGTTGGCAAGTGTGGTCGTACCTGCTAAACAGAATAGTCACTTTTCTTTGTTACAAGAAAAGTGCATCTGCATCCATTTAGCATGTTTTGGAACTAACCAAGAAGCAGGTGATTTGCAATTTTTAAAAAATATTAATCAAGATTTTTTTCAAAGGGTTTGCAGGGTCTTTTTTTTTTCTTCTCCTCCTTCCTCACCCTGTGTTCAGGTTTGTGTTCTTTTTCAGTATGAAAACAGAAGTATAGCGAGTTAACATTTAATGAGGAACATTTTAAATGAGTGATAAAGAAGTAAAAGAATACATAGAAAAACTAAATATATACATAAATCAGCGGGGCCAGATGATGTTCAGTCAAGGGTTCTTAAAGAACTGTCAGAATAAATTGTGGAGCCACTTGCCATAATTTTGACAAGTCATTAAGAACAGGTGATGTACCAGGGGTCTGAAGAAGAGCAAATGGTTTGCCAATTAGTTGTAAACTGGCAGATTGGACCACCTGGTCCAGTTGTATGAGAAATGTATTTCCCTTAAAGTTTTCTTCACAGATCTTTATTCCTAGGCTACTGGGTTCAGAGTTTGCAACAAAGAGAAATGACTGAAGATTTTTATATAACACAGAAAAGGAAAGAATACACAAACAAAAACAAGCCCTACAAGCCTGTTTTGGTCTTTAAACCTGGTTGTATAGTTGCTACTTTTGAAGCTTGCTCTCTTCAGATATTTTTCTTTTTCATTTTCAAAGGATCTTTTTATACCTTTTCTAACTTACTTGTGAGCTTCAGCTGTGCATTCAGCACAGAATCAAGTTGGAGAAATTTAAAAATATAAATGAACAAAAATACACTAATATCAATGATCAGTTTTGGCCATCACCTAAAAGTAAAATGCTTAAATAAAATAACTTCAGCTTTTAAATAAAAGGGCAATAAGTATGGGAAGTAGTATTCTTACGGTTCATTTTCAAACAAGATGTTTAATTTATTTCTACAAGCAAGTGTTAACACTCATAATTTCAGGTAATAAGTTCGAGTGTCTTACACCAAATGTGAATTTAGATTGTATCAGTTATAGTTTGGTTAAAACTAAGGAGGATAGATAAGGAAATATTATGAGATGTTTAATATTAGAATTTGATAAATACTACCATTAAGTCTCTGTCAAATAATTCTTTTTTTCACTAGTTAAGACTTTTTTACATACTTTGGAATTATATCTTTAATTTGGTATGGACAAAAATTGCATTGGGATGGCAATAAAATGTATCAAGCCAAACAATCTGTAGATTTACCAGCTTCTGTTGCATGGTATGAAAAGAAAAATTCAATGTTGATCCCACATGCTTCCATATCCATTTAAGTGTATACTTCAAAATGACCAGATAGAAGTTTCTGTTTATCTGTGAAAGCCACAAAGTATCATGCCAAACAGCTAACTAGACTTTAATTTTTTATCATCATCCATACAAGAAATTATACGGAGGAGTATATAAACTAATGTTTATATAAGTGCTAATGGAAGATAGGAGATTTTTTAAAAAAATACAAAAGTTGTCATGTACATGCTTTGTGTATGGCAAAAAGCCATTAAAAAATGGCTGGGTGTCTGAGCCGCTGATGTTTGTAGCAGGAGGAAGAGCAAGGACAGGCTTAATTCTGCAACCAGTATTCACATTGAGTAACATCTGTTCATCTGAATAGTCCTATTGAGCTGTAGGCACACTCACAATCTCAGAGAAAAGCTGTGCTACTGTATACAAGTGGCTTTATGATGGTCAGCCTAGAAAGAGATCATTGGCATTGTCCAAATGAGCACGAATTAGCTTGAAAAAGATGTGAAGCCTGGGTGCCCAATTAATAACTGAATTTCAGGATATTCCTTTATACTATGACTTTCCTTCATAAGTGTCCTCATTCACTCATTCATTCCTATTAAAATCCCCACAGATGGAAAAAAATAGTTGTGAACAATAAGCTGGCATTTGCAAGAAGGTTGAGTGAACAGAAGTGAGGAACACTTCACAAGTAAGCCAAAGGAAATACAAAGTAAATCATCAGACCACAGTGAGGTGGAATTTCTGCTAAACTGGGGAGGGAGCACTATTCAGTGACATTACCTAGTGCACACATGTGTATGTTCTCTTTGACAAGCCTCCTTTGGGAGTCGGCAGTGCAATACAAAGTGTGTCATTTACATCTCTTAGATTAATAGTAGCAATTGTTAATTTTTTTTAATCTCCTCTTGCTTCTTATTTATGTATATTCTAGTGCCTCCTAAGGAGTCTAATCAAATAGGTGAGTTATGGGAAACAGAGTACTGCTCAAATAAAAGAAGTAATTCATGCCCTGAAGATGTTGCAGTCTTCTCAGTGCTTCATTGATGATGATGGCTGATCATTGATTTCACATGTGAAACCAGAGCTATTGGAAAATTTTCTGGAAATGTATACAAATTCAGATTTCCCCTTTCCCATGAGATCCAGAAGGCTCCAGACCTGTAGGAACTCTAAATAGTAGTGTTAATTCAATAGGTACAAATGGACCAGTATTGTAAGGGATATAGTCGCTTTTCTGAAGTTCCATAGCAGTTATATGGTTGAGCTGAATGAAATTCAAAATCCCTGACTTTTGTCCCTGTGTAACTGCCACTATGTGATTAATATTTATATTTATATTAAATTAAATGAGTGTTAAAGTGATAATTTCTTACACAACTCACCTGATATTACAACTATTTAGGAAGTTAAGATACCAAACACATGATGGTTATATTCTCACAGAACTGACAGGCTTTGGAGTATATCCCAAGTAAAGATCTATACTTCATATTATTAGCAGTAGTCATGATTCCTATGATACAACCTCAAAATATGGTCCCATTTTGTGAAACAGGAAAACAATAGGCAGTCTTTGTATTAGCCTTTACAGCCTTACAGCTGAAGTGTTGTAGCAAGAAAATCTGTGTATGATGAAGGCTAAGCAAAAAGTAATTTGTTTGATAAAGTTTTAATTAAGTTTTTAACCAACCATTCTGCCAATGAAAGATGAAAAATGTAGTAGGATTAGATAACCATAACATTTATATAAAATGTTTGTTGTATATGCAGTGTTTTATGTACACTGACCATTAAAAGTAAGTTAAAAGAACAATCCTAAGGCTACAGAGTTAGAACTTAAAACATAGAAAGTGCCAATATTCAGACAGTTTAACCTTAATTTAGTTCTCTTATGAAGGCCACAGTTTTCTGGACTCTGTATAGTGTTGTACATTGTATTTTCCATGGTAAGTGCCATGAATTTTGGTGTGTATGTTGTAGTTTGATGATATAAAGAACTGTTTAAGCACTGGGAATTAGCATTGGCAATGCCACATTCCAGGATATTTTGGAAGAAAACATATGATGGAAAAAAAAAAAACAACACAACAACTTAGCAATTAACTCTGCTTTCCCTCACTGCTCTCTTTTTGGTTTTGTTTGATTGTTTTTCATGCAACAACCAAAATAGCATTAATTAATTTTTATTCTGAGAGGATACTTTTGCATTTATTCAACAGAATCAGGACTGGATCCAGTTCTCAATATCTCTGAATATTGGTTGAGTCAAACTTTTATTGAACTTTTGCTATGCTTGCTATTGAGGGAACATTTGTTCTTAGAGTTTGATTTTTTTTTTTTGTCCTTGCGTAAATCAGGACGAGGATTTGTAGTTAGGTTTTTCAGATATTAACTCTATAGGGATTTTTTGGCTTTTGCTAGTTTATTATTTTATCTGTTGAATTTTACAATATGTTCCTATTTTAATTAAAATACCTGGAATATTTGATTGGTATTAGGTTTTGCAACAGCTTGGGGTTTTGTTTCTGGTTTTTTACAAATCCAAAAATAAATAAAATTAAAATAACATAAACCTCTGAATTTTAAGCTTAGATTGACTTGGCAGTTCCCTTTATATTAATTGTATACAAAACAGTTTCTTACAAGTAGTCAAAACACTAATGTTTTTACTTGCACTTTTTAAAGCCTTTTTAACTGAACGTTGCCAGAAACTAAAGGAACCTGATAACTGCCATATACTGTTACAGATGTTTCAGCTTCTGCAGTAGAACTCAAATAAAATTTTCAAGAACATTGATATTTTTAGCATTTCGTAACTCTAGTGACCATTATCGAGTAAAGGCCGTGAGAAATGAGATATTTTAAAAGTAGCAAATGGCAGCTTTTACAGTTATTAAATAAAGCTTTGATTCATGTGGGCTGATGACACAATTACAGTGTGTTCAACCCAACTCTTGAAATATGATTAACATAAGCTGATATTGCAGTTAAAGATTTAGGGTGATGCACAAGACATTTTTCCTCATTAATTCCTGATATTGTTGCTGTTTTCTGGAAATATCACAAGCTGTATTACACATACCTATAAACCTGGATGAACTCCCTTTTCCTTTAATTTCTCCTATTCATATAGGGGAAGATTAAAATTATGCTAAATTTTTCATAAGTCTAATATCAATAAATGAATATTTAATGAAAGACAAAAACAGGCATACAGAATAAACGAGATTCAACAGCTGTGAGTAGGTTTTCATTTTCTGCGTGGCACACTTACCTAGGACTCTCAACTCTAAGAAATTAGATACATTATAAAGGGATCAAAAGAGGACTATAAGTATTCATGCTTTATAAGGAAGGGGGTTTTTTCCATATAATCCATCAGTTGTGAACTCTTCTTTCACAATCCCTAAAGCATTGTTTCTTTTCATTTTAGTCAGCCAAAGCAGCTGAATCTTTATAGCTGCAAAATGTTTGCTCATGACCAACTGCTGTTTTGTATACTGCTTTTCATCTCTAGCAAATATTTTGTTTTTCACTATTACTCCACATTTGTCATAACTTGTCAAGGAGCAACATTGTAACATATATCCAATTAATATACTACTTCTTTGTCTCTTCTGGCCTGATTCCTCCCATGATGTATGCCTAGGGAGGTGTGCACTGCAGAAGATCCCCAGACTAGCAAATGGGACTGCATGGACGTGAAAGTTCATCCATAGGACTCTAGCAATAGAATAATCTCCTCAGACCTTGACAGCTTTGTGGTAGCAGATTGGAAGTAATTGGCTAGCCACAATTATTCTAAAGATGTTTTGAAGTGTGATTGAGATATCTCATCACAGGGATACCTGATTGAAGTGCTGGGGCCTAGGTTGTGGGCCCCAAGTTGGAGTTGACCTGTGGATGAGTCACAACCTAGCAGAATGTTTTGTTTTCTCTATAGGCTTCAGGTTCCGGAGGCAGAACCTGGCCCACCTGTGTTTCTGTGGCTTTGCCCTCATCCAGGTGGTCGTGGTTGGGGTGGTGGGCAAGGCCAGGGCTACTTTAACCAGAAGCCAATCAGTTGGAGGAGCTTCCTGTTGGGTGTGGTCACATCTTGCTGAGCTCTCTCATGTGACCTATTATAAGACAACCATGTCAACCATACAGTTTGTAATCTGTTGCTGCAAATCCATCAGACCCTTAGGTTGTGATCTCATCCTACAGGGCAGTGATTTTGGTGAGTCTGTGGTGCTACCCTTGTCTAACACTAGTAGCAATAATAATAATATGTACAATAAATACAAATGATACATATAGATGTATGCATCTAATACTGTATGACTGTGAAAGCTCATCAGGATCATGACTGCCTAGCACTAAATGCAGGACTGCATGGGAATCCCAGGTCCTCTAGGCACATAAGAAGTCATAGCTCGGCAATAGAGCTCGGAAATGGGAACTGAGTTTTGATAATGTATAATAATATCTGTTTATGAAATATCTTTTAAAGCAACCATCCAATTATTTCATTTATTTAGAATTGCAACATGCTTTTGCCAGATGGTGTTTCATATCGGGTCAAAAAATAATGAAGGAATTTGGCATTAAAATTGAAGTAACAAGAAAAGATGAGTAACTAGGGATTACAAATTTGTTACAGCTTTTTTTCCTAAAATCAAGCTTTTGTAATGTTTTTTGAGTTTCTTCCCTGTGGATTTATTTGTATTTATTGCATCTTTGTCACACCTTGTTAAAAGTTAGCAAAGATAACTTACAATGTGGTGAAACAAACTCCCAATTCCCACAGAAGTGTAGACTTAAAGTAATTTGTCCTTTCCTTTTTTTAGATTATTTATTAGACATATTCATGAGTTTTAATCAGTGGCTGAGGATGGAAGGAGGTGGTTTGAAATTGCCAAGAGAAAGAAATAGTTTTCCATGAACATTTCTGAAGAAATTCCTTCAAAGCTCAATATGTCCAATTGTACTATTGATGACAGTTTGTTCCTGTCCTGAGTAGAAATGTAGGTCCTGTTAAAAGTCCTGGACAAATAAAACATGGAGAGCTGTGGTTCACCATATTAACAATGCACCAACATGACTAAATTTTATTACCCCAGAATACAGGTACTATTCTTTTATTTATTTTCCTTCTCATCCTAAAACTTTTGGGGAACAACTTCAGCTTTCATTGATGTCATGGTAATGGTGGTTAGACTTCTGTGAACTAACATGATTACTGGTAGTTTTTGTAAGTTTTCAGCTTTGTAGAACAATTGATTCCTGAAATCTTTGCCCAATTAAGAAAGAAAAGATTTAGCCTGAGCCACTTAATACAGTAAGTCATCTTTTCAATGGACTCTATTGGAATTTCATATATTTCAAAGATTGTTAGAATTGGACTTCATCATAAGTAACTGGTTTTGCATCTCCTAGCAAGCATTTCTGCCAGCCATCTCATTCTTTCAAGTATTTTAAGCCTTCTACCAAATATCATCAATATTTCTATGAATCAAGTATGTCACTTGAACTTGAAATGAAAATTTTCATTTCACTTTGAGCGTTGACTTTTAAAAGTTACTTTACATGAAAATCTAGAATTTCTCAGAAGAGTGGACTTTCTCAAAGAAATATGAGGTTTCAGTCCAACTTTAGAATCCTAGTGAGCAAAAGCTTTTTCTGCAGGCATTTTGATCAGCTTTAAATAGATCAAAGGTACAATTCTTCCTTTCCCAGGGAAAAATACTCATTTTCCTTAAGCATAGATTTAGAAAATGCTAGTAACTCTGGCCTTATGCTTCTATGAAAAGCAAGACCCAAATTAACACCACCACAAAAAGTGAGGCTAAGATCCAGGAATGGAAGGATTACAAACTGTCTTTTGCTATGCTAGAATCTAAAGGCAGATGTATAATACAAATACTCTAGTGGACTATGGAGGAATGAGTAGAGATAATCTGATATATACAGATGCTAGCAGACAAAATTACTCAAGCTGTACTGAAATTTCCTTTGCACCTGGCACTGGAGGTATTAGCCATGCCAGTTCAGTCTCCCAACACAGATGTTCTTGTTGTACCACTTCTTATGTGTAGCATTTAGGTTTCTGTTTAGCTTGACATAGCACACATAAATACTGTAATCCAAAGGCCACCCATTTATTAGTGCACCTGCATCTTCTACTTCCTTTAATTCCCCTATTATATTGCAGTCTCCATGTGCTGCAGATCCTAGTGCAAAGTAGTGTTATGGAAAAGAAAATACAGCTACTGTCACCGTGAATGAATTACAATGATGAAAAATATTTTTCCAAAATCAATCACACATTGTACTATACAAGTAATGCTGAGGTTTCAGATGCCTCAAATATGTAAATGCAAACCTGTTTGTTGTACACAACCTTATTTATATGAAATTATAATTAGTATTCTGAAATCATGTACCATAAAGCAGTTACCATAGAGATAGGCCTGAATAAACAGAGCACTTAACTGTCATGCTTGAAACATGCATGTAGTCCAATTGATAACACTGAATATCCACACTTATATTATTTGTTGGGCAGAGACCAAAATTTAAAAATTTGTCTCCTATCTATTTGTTGAAAGTAACCTGGAAGGTGAAAATTCCAAGATATTCATGAACAATCTTCTATCCTTCCACATTAATTTCCACAGGTAGCCAAAAAGCAGCCCTTCCACCCTTAAATGAGTACATAGAGGGTGTATCACTTCTGCAGGCCTTAGTGTCCACAAAGAAGCCCACACATGTGGTATTTTTGGGTGGTAGATTTAGCAGAAAGTTAGCTTTAGACACACTGATAAGTTGACCAAGCATGCTAGCTTGTGTCCCAAGATTCCTCTTGGCAACAACAGAGAAAAATATGCTCCTCTAGAAAACCATATCTCTTAGACTCTTCCTCTGAGTCACTGAGCTCTGTGCTTTCTTCAGTTTTCCATATATATGTTCCTAATAGCCTTAGAGTTCCTTTCAATATACCATCCTTTCATCTGCTTCTGTTGCTCCTGTGTCAGGCTTGTCAGCCCCTTATTAATGTCCTGGAAATCCTAGGCCAGCTTAGACAACACCAAACACAGTTAATTTAGTGGGAAACTAATCAAAGCTTCTTTACTTTCACTCACTGCAGGAATTTTAGGAAGATTGTCTGATTTACTTAGATGATATGAGTATCTGCCCCAGAGTTCATTGGACTTGATTTCATTAAATTGCCTGATGATTCTTCTGTACAAAGAGAAGGTGTGGACAGTGTAATTGAACTTGCAATCCAAAGTATGACGTAGCATTTATTTAATTAAATTAACCAAGGTACTGAGGGATGAGGGCACAAAAACTTAGGAGGCCAACCAGCCACTAAGAACTCGGAGTCTCAATAATCTCTAGATTATATTGTTGTTATCAATGCTGTGTTTTCTTTCCTGTTAGTACTTATCCAAATAATGACCTTGGATATCTCTACCATGCTTAAGACTCCTCCTCCCACTGCAGTAGAAATACATAACCTTGAGTACTTTAATGCAGACATTCTAGACTATAAGAAATACCTAAAAGTGATCTATGATACATTGCACTGATTTTCAGAATACTTTCCAGGGATTGGGCTCTTGGTTAATATCTAAAAATTGCTGTTCAAATCAGTATCCATTCTGCATACTGTGATTTCCAAACACCATGGAATACTAGCATGGTAGAGGAAGCAAATGGAATTGGTTCTCAGGAAGATACAGAGGAATTAAGATCATTTTTGTGGGGTTTCTGAGCTCCTGGACCAAAATCAGTATGACTTTAATCAAAAGGAGTTTTAATACTCATGCACATGGAATAAGGGTTTCTTTCTGGTAGATAACTAAAAAACTCTTTGGTGGATAAGTATAGGTATAATGCCATTATTAGAGTTTGCTGCCCTGCAGAAAGGGAACATTTATCCCCTGTTAGTACTAGTCCTCTTAGAAATGTACAAATCAAAGCTGGTTTTCATTGATCAGATTTCTACATTTCCATCAATATTACTGTATTTTTCTTTTCTAGGCTGTGGCATTTTTATACGCTAATCAAATATCCAATATTACTAGGAGCCATTTAAAGTGAATGCCAGAATTACTAAGGAGTAATTTGAGAATTAGATCTATTTTTGTTAGTTGAAATGATCTTGACTTGCTCTTATTGTATTGTAACTGATGTTCAGTAATATGATAGTACCAATACAAATAGAAAGATATCCGGTTTGAAGTTCTTAAATATCTGTTAAAAGTGGTGAGCAGTCCAAGTGCATTAAAATTCCATTTTCCCCCATACAAGTGTTTGCTGCAGATGACCCCCACTGATCTTAAATATATTTCTGTATCTGTAACTGAATAGAGGTTTTCCGTACAGCATGTTCTAATGGTACTCTGGCCTTTAGCCAACAAGGCACTGAATAAGGCTATTTTTAAAATACAGAAACTGGGAACAGCTGCAGCAATCAAATTTGATAAAAACAGAGAGGAACTTTGCTTTTTTTTTACGGTTTGTCCAAGTTTAGACTCCTTTCATAGAACAGCTTTTGTTCTGTTGGATGAAGGGGGTATAAGAGCAACACAGTGAAATCCTTTTGAACAAATAACTTTTAAAAGAATACAGATTAAAATAATAGGGAGCTTTTTGGTGCAGCAGCATGTTCAATGCAATTGTACCTCAAACTATTAAAAGAATAAATCTGTAAAAAAAGAATACATTTTGTCTGCCAAGCTTTACCATAAAAGACTTATCCATAATGATCTCCCAAACTGGAAGATGAAACCTCTTGTTTCAAAAGTTGAACATCTGAACATTGGTATTTGGGAGTAAGTTTTGGGTGGAAGTGATTTAATTTGAATGCTCTGAGGTGGATTGGTTATTTTTTAAAATTTCTTTTCTTTTACTATTAATCAAAAAAGTGTTTATGAAGAACTCTTTCCCCCTGATAAGCAAGAAAAAAAAAAAAGGTCACTTAGGGAAAAGTTTTACAAAGGCCTTCTGTGCAGATTAAAGGTTTCATAAAATATTTAATTATAAGGACTGATTCTTCCTTGTTTGCCCTTGTAGTTTTTTGGGAAACTTGTCATTCAGTGATTAATGAGAGTCAGGAGATGATAATATACACAAGAAAAAAAACAACCAAAAAAAACCCATTACATAGTCTTAGGCTGAGCTGTATCTGTTAAATGATTCCATCTGAGGATAGACTTTGTGCTAGACTGATGCAAGACAAAAGATACTGAGTGAAATCTGAACTCCACTGAAGACAGTAAGAATTTTGCCACTGAATTCAGCAGAAGGAGGATTTTATTGATTGCGTTCATTTTAAATGTCAAAAATAGCTCCCTTGCATTCTTACCCCCAGTAAAGCTACTTAGTACATCATCGGTTCAGATGGTGAAGGAAAAATGTTCTGAATTTCTCACATATGCATAAATATGGGTATATATCATATGTGTGTATGTCCACATAAGTAGAAAATGTGTGTGCATTTTCGTGTATGTTTACATATATATAATATCTGGTTATATATATAAAATATCTGCTTAATTTATTAGCACCATATCTTAGTGTCTCACCAGGGTGAAAATTACAACAGTAATATATCTTACACTAAGAGGCAGACTTAGCTTGTTTTGTTTTGTTTTAAAAACAGGAAAAAAATATGAACACAAGAGTCCAGATTTGAGTTGATAATCGGTACTGGCATGAAATAGATGTATGGAGCCACCTGAGATTTTTAATGTTTACAAGCAAACTCAGCAATGCAAAATACTCAAAGCTGGGTCAAATACTATAGATGTAGGACTTGATATATATCCTCAAATTCAATAGTAAGAGGGAACATAGACTTTTCAAAGCAGAAGATTGAAATTCAGGAACTGCTGACTTATTTCCTATCTCTGCCACAAATGGGTGGTCCTAGCCAGGTCAGTTCTGCAAACTCAAGTGCTTAACTTTACGTGGTAGAAATAATGACTCTTGTGTGTCTATACAGAATGTGTCCAGCTGAACATGAGAACAAACCTTTTGCAGGACCTAAACTTGTCTGTGTACAATTTTTGCTTTTTATAATGGACATAATATTATTTTTCCCCAATGCCTTGTCTGTTTTATTTGTCTATATTATAAATTTTTGGAGACAAGCTGTCTTTTGTTATATGTCTGTGAATCAGTAACAAAACAGAGCCTTGACATCATCTGGACCTTCAGGTACAATTCTGATATAAACAATTATAAATGTTGAGATATATGTCACTTCAGGTAGCTTCTGCAAAGCAAAACAACAAAAAGTGGGATGTACAGATCGCTCTAGGTCTACTGATTTCTTGTAACCAGGAATCTAGAAAAAGCTGTTCATTTGAAATCAGGAGAATACTGTGACATCAGTCTCACCTCTGTGCCCGGCAAGATCATGGAGCAGATCCTCCTGAATGCTCTGCTAAAGCACATAGAAACTGAGGAGGTGGTTGGTGGTAACCAACATGGCTTCACCAAGTGCAAATCGTGCCTAACAAATTTGATGGCTTTCTACAAGAGGTTACAGTGTTGGTGGATAATAGAAGAGCAACTGACATTATCTACCTGGACTTGTGCAAAGCGTTCGACACAGTCCCACATGACATCCTAGTCTCTAAATTGCAAAGACGTGGATTTGACAGGGAAAACCTTTTTACAGGGGCTTGTAGTGATAGGTCAAGGAGTAATAACTTTAAACTGGAATAGGGTAGATTTAGATTAGAAATTAGGAAGAAGCTCTTCACTATGAGGGTGGTGAGACACTGGCACCAGTTGCCCAGGGTAGTTGTGGATACCCCATCACTGGAAGTATTCAAGGCCAGTTTGGATGGGACTTTGAGCAATCTAGTCTAGTGGGAGGTGTCCCTGCCCATGCCGGGGGGTTTGGAACTAGATGGTCTTTAGGGTCTCTTCCAACCCATTCTATGATTCTAAGATTAAACGCATTTTTGGCGTTTTGTAAAACAGCAGTCCTTATCCCTACATACGGAGTGACCCCACATTCCTGCATGATGGATAGTTAGATTTAATACATGCCGTGTTCTAGGAACATACTGAAGCATTCATGTGGTGCAGAGCATCAAGCCTAGGAACTTTTCAAAGATCCTCTGGCACCATACCAGTTTTCAAACTCCTATCCAGTATTTTAACTGGAACCAAAAAATTTTCAGCATGATGATTAGTAAGGTTTGATTACATTTAGTAAGCCATGGAGCCCCTTCTCTTCAAAGACAAACTGCTGCCAGAGACAGATTTACCACTGACCAGCAGTGTTTTTATGCAAATGTTCCTGAGTGAGTGCAGTAACCCCAAGTTATAATAGAGTCATTCAATCTCTTGCCAGGACAGCAATATTTATATATTGCAAAGATAAATTGGATATCAAAACCAGTTCCATTATAGAGGGAAAGTTCTCTATGTAAATCAGAATTTCTAATCACACCATGCTTCTTCCCACTCCCTACCCCATTTTACTTTCCTTGCATTATCTTCATAGATGAATTCCAAATGTGCTTTTTCTCTTGTGTGTTCACTTTGAATATTGACGCGTTCAGCTAATGCCAAGCTAATGGATAATAGAAACTCTTCACTGCGAAACTTTAAAGTCCCCAAGTGTGTTTCTTCATGCCTTGGGGAAGTGCTATAACGGCTTATATTCACATACAGTGTTTTGTCTGCCACTTGTGCAAGTTTGTGTTTGGACTTCTCTTTCTTCTGCTGCCTGATGGGAAGAAATGGGCAGTTATCTCCCTAGTGACTTTATCTCCCCATCAGGAATGAGTGCAAGGGGTCAGACGCCCCTCTGCATGCTAGTCACCATCTGCTGACAGCAGCGCTCTCCTGGGAGAGCTGGCTTTGTTTACTGACAGGACTAATATGAGGAGACACGTGAAGTGCTTTGGTTTGTGGAAGAGGGCAGGAGAGGCATGGTGCTGTGAAAACATTCCCACACACTCTAATGGCTCATTCACATAGAAAACAAGCGAGAGCCTTCAGTTCTTTCATAGAGCTCAAAGTAGAACAAACAGACTCAAGAACCCCAAGGCCTCAGTCAAAAAACCACTTTCCTAGTGCACTAATATTGGGATGCTCACATGAGCATGTAACTTTAGAATATAATTTGAGAGTGGAAAAGAAATGACTTTCTGAATTAGGTCCAAACACAGTTGGGATATGTGTCATGGAAAAGTCCACGTTATAAGCTGCTTTAAGTGATGAATGATGTTTAGTGAAGAGCAGCATTCATTTTTTTGGTGTACAATTTAGAAGGTATATAAGAAGACAACAAAAACAGTGGTATTAGGTCAATTCACAAGTTCATGTAGCTCAGTATATGACCTCTAACACCAACCTATATTGCCTAATTAGAAATAAAGCATAAGAGAACAAACTTACAGTGTTTATTCTGTTAAGATACACTACCAAATTTGCACCAATTTGTGATTTAGGGAATTTTGAAGTCTGGTATGGCATCATAGTATAGCAAAGTACTATGTAATAAGGATTTTCTGCTTGTTCTAGAGGTGAAGCTATGGAACACCTTAGTTCCTGCATTTCAAGAAATACTTAATTACAGAACTCTCTTCACCTACTACATGACACTCATTTTCTTATCTTCCATCCATTCATCTCTTTACTTCCTGAAAGGTCCTAGTCTAATTCATTTTCATACAGAAGCTGCTCTGTATTTGTTACCATGTTTGTTGCTCTGTCATTTCCAGTTATTTGGTATCTTCCTGTGTATTGGTGAGTGGACCAGAACAACAAACTTCGTACTGTGTGGATATACTGATCAAAATGTTTGATTATATTTGATCACTATTGAGCATTGAACTGATACTTTCATAGAAGTAGCCACAGTAACTCCATAATCTTAATTCCTGCATTACAGTACTGATTGTAGCCCAGCAGAATAAATATGCATGTATGTATGGACATATACACACAGACACACACCCCTCATATTTATTTTCAAATGTAATATATATGCATATAACAGTCTACATATCTGCAGTTAGCTCTGTTTCCCTTTATGGGCATTAAGTTACACGTATTGAATTTTCTGCCATCGTATATCCCTATTACTCAGTAATGTAAAATTCCTAAACTTTTTTTATAATTGGATTTTTCTTTACTTTGTTCAATCCTCAATAACTCCTATTTTCAGATTATTTAGAGGTGTATGTTGAGCAGTACAGAGGCCAGCACAGATCTTTCAGAGATATCAGTGATAACCTTCCACCAGAGTAAAGAATGACTTCCCCTTTCCTATCTTTTAATTTAGTAGAAGAACTGATCTCTTTTAATAGAGCTTAATCTCTTTCAGAGTCTTTGGTGAGGACCTTTTAAGAATAAATGCAATCCATTCATTGATATCTTGACCCTTTATATTCAACCAGTGTACCTATAGCCAAGTAACATCTTTGAAGAATGGGTCTAAAATATACACACTCCCTTTTCCACTTTTGCTCACTATGTGCTCTTGTCAAAGTCAATACAGCTCAAGGATTTGTTGAAATGTATGTGACTATGCAAAAGCATCAGGTCAAATATATTAGCATGGGCAGGAGCATGAACTAACCCTAAGTTGATAACTGCATCTTACATTTGCTTTAGTTTTTATGGCTTCTGAAGGAGGGTTATGTCTAATTTAAGCTCGATTCTAAAAATATCCATATTTGGCCTAAAATAAACCCACTTTGAGAATGTGCCACTGCAAATGTGAAGTTTTTTAAAAGGCTTCACTTTTTTGGTACATAAGAGTAGGATTCAGTTCCATCTTCCAATGTTTAATATAACACATTTTTTGATATGTGTGGTATAGGTCAAAGGGCAGGATTTGGCTCTTAGTTACCTACTGTCCCTGGCACTAATCTCACATCTATTGAAAAATGGTGCATCAAATTTATATCACTGCAAATGTCACTCTTCTGAGTCTTTCATATGTTGCCTAAGCTGTCAGTAATAAAAATCTGCTCTTAATTATTCTACAGTTTAAAAAATAATAATTTTCTAATAACCCAGTGAGTAGGAATTTGATGCTTTCTTTGGCTGGAAACATTTTGACAATTTAGTACATCTATAAAGTTCTGTGTGCTTTTATAATATAATAGCTTTTGCAATGAGCAGGACTTTCCCATTTAAATCCCAATGGCTATCAAGAATCTGACTTAAGTTTAAAAATTAGTAACTAAGGAAAACATTTTAATAGAAAACCAATTCAGCAGAAAGCCAGACATAGAAAAATTGAGTTTACACGCGTTACAGGGATGCAAACTGTAAAAATGTATAGTTAAAATTAATCATATTGTGTATTTTAATCTTTTGTCCATCTTACTGTTTTTTCTTAATAGGAAAGAATAGGGTTTATTTTTGTTTCATTGATACTATATGGAACTGATTTCACTGTGATGAGAAAATGAAAATGGCAAAGAATATTAAGAAAGTATAAGGAGAAAAATTAAGGCTTTGGATAGTATCAGATTTTCTGGTTGGAAGCAGAATAATCCAGACCATAAATCCTGTTTGCTTTTAATACTTTTTTTTCCCCTCTATTACAGTACTCCTTTCAGTTAATTACCTTCATTCAAAGCCCAAAGAAGTGAACAGAAAAGATTCCCTTTGAAACTTTGAACTAGTCTCATAGATATGATAATTAGCATGAAATTCTACCTTCATTAAAGGTTGAAGGGTTTAAAATGTACAAAGAGTAATGTGCTCTCCTTCCTTTGTTGTTCTTGATGTGATGATAGACTCACATTTTCGCTCATTGCTGTGCTTCACCAAATAGCGTACCTTTTGGAAACATGGATATTAACAGCGAATTTATAAAACACACATACAGCTAAAAAAAGTCTTTCTTTTTCTTGTTCATCCAGTCTTGGCAACATGTATTTAAACAGGAGCATATAAAACATTTCATACAGAACACCCTTGTTGATTCTGGATAATATTTCATTACCTTGCTTGGTTGTTTCTCAAAGCAGACTGCTATACTAATGTTTAGTTTTCTGGTTGTATCTCTGTTTCTATCTGAAATTGTAGACAGAATTTGTCCTTGCTCCTTGAAGTCAAGAAAACTAATGTTTATTTTGCCAGAGACATTATTTATTTAAATATTATTTTTTTTAAGCTTAATGCCAAAGTGCTATGTAATAAAAAAGCAGTGTGAAACAAAAATATATAACTATGTGCAAACAAGTACTACAAAGTTCAGGAAAGCTAGATCAATAGATGCTGATATAAGGGAGTTTTCTGCCCTCTTTACACTGAATCTGTGCACTAATTGAGACAAAGATCCAATGCAAAAAATAGTATGTGGTTTCATAATTAAAAACTATAATAATGCATGCACACAAAGGCTCAACTGGAGTTGTACACATTGTCTGGAAAGAATTGTATAGAAAAGAATCCAACAGTGTTTGGAGCTATGACTTTACCAGATTTTACGTATCTGTTGAAAGAGTGGTCAACATAAGTTTCTAAATTGCAAACATCTCTTTCTAAGAGTGTAACCTAAATGAAGGAGTCTCTCCTATTTTCTCATATAATAAGATTATTTGTTTGGCATGCATGTATTAAAGTAAACCATGGAGATTGGCAAGGGCATTTTAGAATCACACAGAATCACAGAATGTCAGGGATTGGAAGGGACCTCAAAAGATCATCTAGTCCAATCCCCCTGCCAGAGCAGGAACACCTAGATGAGGTTACACAGGAAGGCATCCAGGCGGGTTTTGAATATCTCCAGAGAAGGAGACTCCACAACCTCCCTGGGCAGCCTGTTCCAGTGTCCT
>VYZX01004335.1:9326-29396 GCA_013401335.1 Brachypteracias leptosomus
CTTCCCTTCCCTTCCCTTCCCTTCCCTTTTTTTTTCAGCCAACTTAATAAGATCAATACATTTTTTTCTTTCAGTCACCACAGGCTCTTTTGTCTTGAATTTACTTATATTTTGACATACATGAAAACCTCCATTTCAGTATTCTTAGTTATTATAAAATCATCTCCTTTTCAGCCTTTTTTTAAACTTCTGTAAAAGTATAGTGTATTCTGCCCATATGCCTTTAGATAAAATCCTACATTGTAATGAAATCTTCACTTTAAATTGATGGTGGTGACTATAAATATGACATCCTAGCTAACTTGTGCTAATAGTCTTAATTCGTTTCTTGTTCTCAGCGGTAACTCCGGCATTCATGGTCTACTTAACATCTGACACCAGTTCCATTAAAAAAGGAATTCAGTTGCAATGTACAAAATTTAGTTTCAGACGATACTGCACAGAATTTTTGGTCAAATGTGACAACTATTTCTAGTGTATGTTATCAATTTTCATTAAGATATTTGGGTCTGAAAAAGGAGAAGTGTGAAGGTAAGCAGCTCTTTCAGCAATAGGGGATTTTACAACTGGTTTCAGATTTTGCTGATCTCCCTTTTCTACCCACAGGCTAATTACGGAAATTCTTCTTTAGGGCAAAACAGTATTTTTTGTTAGAACACAAGAGAAAAACTTGTAATACTCAATTTTGATTAAATTAAAGAGAATTTATAATACTCTCATTGTAGGCACCTGTGGACAAATGTGTGTGTGTCATAGTATTTGCTGTTTTTGAAAACAATTGTCTTCTTTTTTCAGACTGAACAGTTTTGTTGTACTTTTGTATTTTTGTTTTTGTTTTGCTTTGTTTTTTTAAGAGAAAATCTACATAGGCAAGCAAATAAAATACAGAGCACTTCCCAAAAGTAAAATAGATGCTGTCAAGGTTTAGGGTCAGTTTGCTGCTATGTCCTGGTTTGAGTTAGAACAGAACTAATTCTGCTCAGTGATTTTACTTTTCAGCTAAGTGTCATCTAACTAACTGCATCTTCTAAAGTTAACAGCATGTTTTCACACACAGTGTCTGCTTCTAGCAGTGATAACGCTAGATGTTTAGAGTTATTAGCAAGATTGGTGTGCAGACCAAGGTCACTGCTAAATTAGGAGGTGCAGAAAGTGAAAGGCTGCNTCCCTTGACCTTGCTTCTTTTTATGGCTGGCATCTAAAAGAATTTCAACTATTTTCTTACCTTTCTCAAAGACTTCTTCTGCTGTGTTACCCCATACAATGATGTCATCAATGTATTGCAGGTGTTTTGGAACTCCACCTTTCTCCTGTGCAGTATGGATCAGGCAATGGCAAATGGTAGGGCTCTATTTCCACCCAGGGGGCAGTCGATTCCAGGTGTACCACATGCCTCTCCAGGTGAAAGCAAACTGTGCTATAGGAATAGAGAGAAAAACATTAGTAATGTCAATGGTTGCATACTACTTAGCTGCCTTTGATTCCAGTTCATACTGGAGTTCTAACATGTCCGGCAGGGCAGCACCCATTGCTGGCGTAACTTCATTTAGGCCACAATAGTCCACTGTTATCCTCTTTTCTCAATTAGATTTTCACACTGACCACATAGGACTGTTAAAGGATGAGCAAGTTTTGCTAACCATCCTTTGACCCTCTAGTTGACAGATCAGTTTCTGGATAGAAACTACAGAGTCTTGGTTACTGCAATATTGTTATCAATGCACTGTTTTAGTAGCAGTTGGCACCTCTTGATCTTCAAGTCTCATCTGCATTACACTGGGTGCCAATAAATCTGTCAAGGTTTAGGGTCAGTCTGAAGAAGTTACAAGGTTTAGAGACTACAAGATTACAAGGCTGTGGGAACTGGAGTAAGAATAATATGAAAAAAACCCAGGGTAAAATAAAAGCAGACAAGCTATACCAGAATAGATCATGAGAAAGAACGACCAAACACAAGCTTTATATAGGAAGATGAACAGATTAAAATAACTGGTTGTCTTGGTGTTACGACAGCAATGTTATTTCACAAGGACTAGCTAACTGAGAATAAAGTCACAAGATAACTAGAAAGAAACATGTTCTGGCATTTCTAATGTTCATGATGTGCACTTGGAATTTAAACGTTTTGTTTCAGAACACTTTCTGTGATTTTATAAGTAGTCTGATCCTCAGGTCTGTTACAGTTCTCCAGCTGACGTTCACTAAATAAACACCAAGCCAGAAGTTCTGGATAAAGTTACACCATTCATATCCAACACATAAGAGAGAGGACATGCTAGTTCCAATAAATTCCATTACAAAACTGAACTTCACTATTTTTTCCCTGTGATTACTTTTACATTCATGTATGTTTCTGATACTAAATTTGCATTAAGTAGATATGAAATATTCTCTCAGATATTGTCTAAACTTTGCCATAAAGCGAAGATAGGGTGCAGAATTTTTTTTATTGTCAGAACAATTTTTTTCTGAATAAACTGTTCTGAAGAGTAATGTGTTATCTTGAAGACATACTTGTTAAACACCCTGGAATAAAAACTGTTGACCATCATCCTCTTCTCTTCTTTCTCTTCTCTTCTCTTCTCTTCTCTTCTCTTCTCTTCTCTTCTCTTCTCTTCTCTTCTCTTCTCTTCTCTTCCCCTCCTTTCTCTTCATTTTCAGGACTGGATCTAAGCCTTTCTACAAACTGATGAATGTCTTTCTTTCCAAACATGCACACACCTAACTTTTTTTTTCATAAAGAAACAAACAGCTGCCTGGAATAGAGATTTAGGTGATTCTAGTTTTCCTCACTCTTTTAATATTTCTAAGCTGATGTATTTGTCAGTATTGGACAATTTACCAGGTTGGTTTCTTCGATTCTTTTTTCTTACCCTCCTCTTTTGGAGGAAAGCTGTTCTCCTAAAGAGTACCAGATGAATATCTTAATGTGTTCTGAAAAATCCTGGTGGGAGAGTCCCCATTTGGCATATGGTGTTTGGCAAAGTGGCTTTCTGGCATTTTTCCATCTGAACTGTGTGGAAAATCAGATCAACTGTGTGTTACAGATCACAGCATGGTAGTGCCCTAAGCAATACTGGAACAAGCAGTGCTATTTAGAATTTTCTTGACATTTAATGTTGGGAGGGGCAAAAAAACTTTAATATTTGAATTCTTTTTATCAACAAATGTCTTTTAAAAAAGGCATACTTAATCTGAAGTTTTATTCTGAGTTTTTAAATTATGTTAATGGCAATTTAGACGGTGTGTTCAAAGCTAATATAGTCTAACAAGCTGAACAGGTAGGTCCTACCTGCAGTAGTTAGAAGTCTGGATGCAAAATCAGATTATCACAGTTTCCAAGTGCTCTGTTGTGGTGTTTGTAATTGGTCGTTGTCTGGAGAGAATCAAGTAGAAACATAAACTTGTGATCTTACCCTGGGAAATTGCCTAATTTTCTTCTATTAATCAGTAGGACAAAATGTTTGTTTTGACATTTCTACTGCTAATTCAAAAGGGATTTTTTACTTTCATCTATGCACTGATATGTCTTTCAGAGACCTCAGCTTACAATAGCTCCTCCTTTTTCTTTCAGCAATACTTCCTTCATTATAGAGTTTATCTTCTATTTTCATTTGACTTATAGTCTAGTTCAGAAATCTGTCTATAAATTACATAACTTCATTTAAAATGACTAGTATATCATCCTCTTTAGGGATTTGGTAGAATAATTTCTACATAGAACAGAATCTACTGCATTTGCAAATACCTGTATATACTGAAAATTTTTAATGTAAAGAAATATTGAAAAATGAGCAGAAAACTTTAATGCAAAGCTGATTTATTTTTCTTTAATACAGTTTTGGTTCTCATACAATGCAACAGACAGACAAAATGCATATATCTGTTTATAAAAACTGGCTAGATTTGTTTGTGAACATTCTAGTAGGAAAACAAACTAGACTTACACTTAGGAAAGTAATTATGTGCATTTGTACAAATAAGTTATGCAGTACCATATCTTAAACTGAGAAACTTAAGAAACTGATTTTGAAGTTTTGAGCTCACTTCATTTTCACTTTTGGAATCGTCAGCTTAACGTGTAGTTTATTACTTCTGGTGTATGAAATTTGGAAATGGATATATAACATGGAAAAAATACAAATCATGAAAATGTGGGAATAGGAAAATTGATAATTATTTAAGATGTGACAGAATATAAATATACATTTCATAAGTCTGAAATATGCTTTTTAAAAGTAGGAAGTTTATGGGAATTAGGTTATTAAATGTAAAATTAATGGTAAACCTGGAAAAAAAAGAAGAAAATTAAGTGGGCTATTAAGGATCACCTTGATTCTAACTTTCATGTTTTTTACACTCTGAGAAGATGTTCTGTCATATTTTATGTTGACATTTTCTTGATTTTTGGAGTACCTATCATGCTTTTGCTTCACGTATTCTATATTAGTGAGTTGCTATGATGCACCTTTAATGACTCATCTCACCATTTTGACCTTTTTGGCTTTTTAGATAATGGCTATGTCTTGAAGTTATCTTTGGTATGGTTTTGTGTTTTTAAATCCTACTGGAGAAAATAATTCCTCTTTATAAATATACCATATCTTTTAACTCACATTAATAAGTGATTAATCATGCCAGGGTGTCTGATAACATATAATGTGGATCCATAAATTGTTCAGCTGTGGTTTTCAGGATTGTTTGGAGAGTTATGTTAAAAAAAAGAAAAGTCAAATTTTTCTCCAACCCTGTAATTTCTTTAATGTTCTTCACTGTGACAGATTAGAATTAAAATGCCAATTCCTAAATGATATAGGCTAGAATTAATGTTGAGAACATTATAAGAAATTTAAATCCATTTCTCCATATTTGGGTGATGATGAACTAGATTCAGGTTAACTCTTGGGATTAGCATATAGAAATACAGCTGTTAGTAGGATCAACAAGAACAAAAGATTGTTGTAGCAGGGAATGATAATTTTACAGTAAGAGTTCAAGGTGGGCTGGGAAATAGGCACCGTGTGCAAAGGGTTCTTAAAATAAGTTTACTAGTCAGTTATACACAGCTGTGGAATTTAAGGAATAGAACAGAATACACTGGAATGAAATAGTATAGGAGACAAGATAATAAAAGATAATAGAGGGGACATTCCAGAGCTGGCAGAGTGAAAGCCAAATAAGAACCACAGGTGAAATGGAGCTGGGACAGTAAACAGCAGGAAATTCTGAAGGCTCTTAATCATCCATCACTGCAAATATCTCTGTGACTGTTACTATAAGACTGAACAAATTAAAAATGATGGATGAGAAAGACAGAGTAAAATATAATTAAATTTTGGCCTCTATCATTGTTTCTACCAAAGGAATAAAAGGGGAAAAAAACCCAAACCCAAAACCAAAACCAAAACAAAAAACAAGCTCAAATCACAATCTATTTACTTTAATACAGCAACATAAAAGAGATAAAGAAGCCTTTAGTATATAAAATGAGCTACCTTTCAGCATTTGCAAAACCACCTCTATAACCTTGAATTCCCCTTTTATACTCTTTCTGACAGTAACCTTTAACAGAAATTCCAAAATAAAAGTGGAAATGATTAAGCAGATAGTGTACTGGAGCCAGAATTTAGGATACTTTATAGAATTCTCTCATTTTTTTTCTGGCACTCGCTTCATCAGTACTTACACTTAAGCATCAAGCATTTTGAACAAGATGATTTTTCTGTCCATTTTCTCTGCAGTCTCTAACACTGCAGAATCCTTCTCTGTGATTGTTATTTTAATAATTATGAACCAGTACCAATAACCTTGACTAGTGTTTACCTTGTCTAGGATTAGGTATGGTATAAATGGCATTTCCATTATCTATTTTGAGAATCTGATATTCTGGTTTTCATTCTACTCCTTCTAATCTACACGCACTTCTTTGTTTTATTTAGGTTGTTCTTTCATATTTCCCAATTTCCAGAACAGTAGGAACAGAAGGAGTGAAACAAAGACACACCAGAGTCTATTCTAAAGGTGTGAAGCAAAGTGTCTTTTGCAAGCCTTTACAAGTACTGCCTACAGTGTAAATAATGAGTAAAAAATGTATGATTAGAAATGCCTGAGTACCACAAATTAGAAGCAGTTATACAGCTGGTGAATGACAGACCACACATCCTAAGTAACAAGAGTTTTCACGCTTTGTACACTCTCAAGTTAGATTTTACATGAATTGAAATTAAAGTTATTTTTTGTTTAAATGTTTTCCAACTGAGGGAACTAGTGCTTAGTGAGGGTCCATGGCTCTCTGAACTTTTAGATGGTTGGCTGCCTTCACCTTTTTTGATTTTGATTTGTTGGTTTTGTACTATTTGTTTTTTGGTGGGTCTTTTTTTTTTGGTAGAAGAAAGAAATAAAGAAAGTAGCAAAGCATGGGGTATGTGAAGCAATAACACACAAGTAAGCTTCTTTACATCTTACTTATTCACATGAAAAAAGCAAACTCCACAAACTAGAATGATCAACACCTAGAGTCCTTAATAATTAAAACAATGTAATTATTGTTTAAGAGCTGATGGTGGCAATTGCATATCATTTCCCTTGCAGATCATGTCATCAACAATAAACTCTAACACAGAGGTAGCTAAAGAAGAAATTCATTTAGAATAGGTACTTGCTCTGTGTGGCCTATGAGCACAATTTCCAATGTCCTCAGGTTCTACAGATAACATCTGGTTTTGCAATTCAGTTGAAAATTCCTTAGTGAAACTATTCCTTCTGAGAAGTCATGGACTCCCACCAGTCCTTTTATTCCTTTGAGCTCTAGACTCCATTTCATCCACCCTGTCTGATCTTGAGATATATTTAGATGTTCCCGATTTAATTTCTCTGCTGGTAACCTTCTACATAAAAACTTCACTCTAAAAAGTAATTCCCTGCAACAAACACCTATCAAAACACAGCAGCCATTTTTGTTTTAGGGGAGATGCATTTCTTTTGTATGTATACTCTGTCCAGATAAACCATGACGTTAAGTCCGTATTGGTACAACAATTATGATCAAGTTTTCTATAAGGAATGACATTAGTAGGGGGCCACAGTGTTCATTGAATGTAGTATAAGATAATTGTCCTGGTTTGGCTAGGATAGGGTTAATTTTTACAGAAGCTGGGGAGGGAGCCATAGCTGGGATAGACACCTGAACCAGCCAAAGGGGTATTCGATACCATGCTGACATCATGGCTGCGAGGCCAGGGTGCTCTGTCTAAGCCTGGGTTGGCCGCACTAGTCTGGACTTGCGGTCTGTACATTTTATGACTCTCATTTTGTATATTGTCTCATCACTATTATTGTTACTGTTGTTGTTCTGACTGTTGCTTTTCGTTGCTCTATTAAATTATCCATATCTTAACCCACATTTTTTTTTAGGGATTATACTGACAGAATCTTGTTTTAATTATCTAAAATCAAAAGACCATTCTGAATCTACATCCATTAGAATAAACATTTCATTTATTTCTCAAGAAGGTATTAATAATAAAAAGTTAGGTTAATCTAAAAAGAAAATGTATTAATATTTTTCATTAATCAGGAGAAATCAGTGGGGTTTTGTGCGTTTTAAAAACAAAGTTAACATGAAGGCATTCAGTACCTCAGCCTTTTCCTCATCTTTGGCCACTATGTTTCCCCCACATTCAATAGAGGATGGAGATTCTCCTTAGCCCTCCTTTTATTGTTGATGCATTTATAGAAACTTTTTTATTTTCTTTTATAGCAGCAGCCAGATTAAGTTCTAGTTGCACTTTGGCCTTTCTCATTTTCTCACCGGATAGCCTCACAGATTCTTGCAGTCTTCCTGAGTTGCCTGCCCCTTCTTCCATAGGCCATAGACTTTCATTTCCTTCCTGAATTCCAGCCAGAGCTCTCTCTTCAGCCAGGCCAGTCCTCTTCCCTCTCAGTTCATGTTATGGACACTGGGACAGTGCCTTAAAGATTTCCTTCTTGAGGAATGTCCAGCTTTCCTGGACTCCTTTGACCTTCAGGACTGCCTCTCAAGGAACTCTGTCTCCCAAGGAACTCTGCCTCCCAAGTCTCCTAAACAGGTCAAAGTCTGCCCTCCTGAAGTCCAAGGTGGCAGTTCTATTGGCCCACCTCCTCACTTCCCCAAGAACTGGAAACTTAATAATTTCATGATTGCTATGTCCAAGACAGCCTTCAATCATCACATCACCCACAAGTCCTTCTCAGTTCATGAAAAACAGTTCTAGCAGAAAGCCTCCCCCAATTCACTCTCCTGCCAGCTGTGTCAGGAAGTTATCTTCCACACACTGCAGGAACCTCCTCGGCTGTATTGTGTTTCCAGCAGACATCTGATAAATTGAAGTCACCCACAAGAAGAAGTGGTAATGATTGTGAGAGTTCTTTCCACTGCTTATAGAATATTTCTTCTGCTTCTTGTTCCTGGTTGAGTGGTCTATAAGACTCCCACTGTGATATCTGCTTTGTTGGCCTTGCTCCAGATTCTTATCCATAAACACTCAACTCTATCATCACCATCATTATGCCCAAGACAATCAAAACACTTCTTAACATACAGGAGCACTCCGCTGCCTCTCCTTCACGATCTATCCCTTCTGAAGACTTTTTAGTCATCCAACACAGTACTGCAGTTGTGCCGATCATCTCGCCATGTTTCCGTGATGGCAACTATATCATAGTTTTCCTGCTGTACAATGCCTTCCAACTCCTCCTGTTTGTTGCCCATGTTGTGTGTGTTGGTGTAGATGCACTCCAGTTGGGCTATTGATCTCATTACCTTTTTGGGAGAATTTCTGTGTTTGCTATCACATGGCACTCTGTCNAATAATGAGTAAAAAATGTATGATTAGAAATGCCTGAGTACCACAAATTAGAAGCAGTTATACAGCTGGTGAATGACAGACCACACATCCTAAGTAACAAGAGTTTTCACGCTTTGTACACTCTCAAGTTAGATTTTACATGAATTGAAATTAAAGTTATTTTTTGTTTAAATGTTTTCCAACTGAGGGAACTAGTGCTTAGTGAGGGTCCATGGCTCTCTGAACTTTTAGATGGTTGGCTGCCTTCACCTTTTTTGATTTTGATTTGTTGGTTTTGTACTATTTGTTTTTTGGTGGGTCTTTTTTTTTTGGTAGAAGAAAGAAATAAAGAAAGTAGCAAAGCATGGGGTATGTGAAGCAATAACACACAAGTAAGCTTCTTTACATCTTACTTATTCACATGAAAAAAGCAAACTCCACAAACTAGAATGATCAACACCTAGAGTCCTTAATAATTAAAACAATGTAATTATTGTTTAAGAGCTGATGGTGGCAATTGCATATCATTTCCCTTGCAGATCATGTCATCAACAATAAACTCTAACACAGAGGTAGCTAAAGAAGAAATTCATTTAGAATAGGTACTTGCTCTGTGTGGCCTATGAGCACAATTTCCAATGTCCTCAGGTTCTACAGATAACATCTGGTTTTGCAATTCAGTTGAAAATTCCTTAGTGAAACTATTCCTTCTGAGAAGTCATGGACTCCCACCAGTCCTTTTATTCCTTTGAGCTCTAGACTCCATTTCATCCACCCTGTCTGATCTTGAGATATATTTAGATGTTCCCGATTTAATTTCTCTGCTGGTAACCTTCTACATAAAAACTTCACTCTAAAAAGTAATTCCCTGCAACAAACACCTATCAAAACACAGCAGCCATTTTTGTTTTAGGGGAGATGCATTTCTTTTGTATGTATACTCTGTCCAGATAAACCATGACGTTAAGTCCGTATTGGTACAACAATTATGATCAAGTTTTCTATAAGGAATGACATTAGTAGGGGGCCACAGTGTTCATTGAATGTAGTATAAGATAATTGTCCTGGTTTGGCTAGGATAGGGTTAATTTTTACAGAAGCTGGGGAGGGAGCCATAGCTGGGATAGACACCTGAACCAGCCAAAGGGGTATTCGATACCATGCTGACATCATGGCTGCGAGGCCAGGGTGCTCTGTCTAAGCCTGGGTTGGCCGCACTAGTCTGGACTTGCGGTCTGTACATTTTATGACTCTCATTTTGTATATTGTCTCATCACTATTATTGTTACTGTTGTTGTTCTGACTGTTGCTTTTCGTTGCTCTATTAAATTATCCATATCTTAACCCACATTTTTTTTTAGGGATTATACTGACAGAATCTTGTTTTAATTATCTAAAATCAAAAGACCATTCTGAATCTACATCCATTAGAATAAACATTTCATTTATTTCTCAAGAAGGTATTAATAATAAAAAGTTAGGTTAATCTAAAAAGAAAATGTATTAATATTTTTCATTAATCAGGAGAAATCAGTGGGGTTTTGTGCGTTTTAAAAACAAAGTTAACATGAAGGCATTCAGTACCTCAGCCTTTTCCTCATCTTTGGCCACTATGTTTCCCCCACATTCAATAGAGGATGGAGATTCTCCTTAGCCCTCCTTTTATTGTTGATGCATTTATAGAAACTTTTTTATTTTCTTTTATAGCAGCAGCCAGATTAAGTTCTAGTTGCACTTTGGCCTTTCTCATTTTCTCACCGGATAGCCTCACAGATTCTTGCAGTCTTCCTGAGTTGCCTGCCCCTTCTTCCATAGGCCATAGACTTTCATTTCCTTCCTGAATTCCAGCCAGAGCTCTCTCTTCAGCCAGGCCAGTCCTCTTCCCTCTCAGTTCATGTTATGGACACTGGGACAGTGCCTTAAAGATTTCCTTCTTGAGGAATGTCCAGCTTTCCTGGACTCCTTTGACCTTCAGGACTGCCTCTCAAGGAACTCTGTCTCCCAAGGAACTCTGCCTCCCAAGTCTCCTAAACAGGTCAAAGTCTGCCCTCCTGAAGTCCAAGGTGGCAGTTCTATTGGCCCACCTCCTCACTTCCCCAAGAACTGGAAACTTAATAATTTCATGATTGCTATGTCCAAGACAGCCTTCAATCATCACATCACCCACAAGTCCTTCTCAGTTCATGAAAAACAGTTCTAGCAGAAAGCCTCCCCCAATTCACTCTCCTGCCAGCTGTGTCAGGAAGTTATCTTCCACACACTGCAGGAACCTCCTCGGCTGTATTGTGTTTCCAGCAGACATCTGATAAATTGAAGTCACCCACAAGAAGAAGTGGTAATGATTGTGAGAGTTCTTTCCACTGCTTATAGAATATTTCTTCTGCTTCTTGTTCCTGGTTGAGTGGTCTATAAGACTCCCACTGTGATATCTGCTTTGTTGGCCTTGCTCCAGATTCTTATCCATAAACACTCAACTCTATCATCACCATCATTATGCCCAAGACAATCAAAACACTTCTTAACATACAGGAGCACTCCGCTGCCTCTCCTTCACGATCTATCCCTTCTGAAGACTTTTTAGTCATCCAACACAGTACTGCAGTTGTGCCGATCATCTCGCCATGTTTCCGTGATNCTCAGTTCATGTTATGGACACTGGGACAGTGCCTTAAAGATTTCCTTCTTGAGGAATGTCCAGCTTTCCTGGACTCCTTTGACCTTCAGGACTGCCTCTCAAGGAACTCTGTCTCCCAAGGAACTCTGCCTCCCAAGTCTCCTAAACAGGTCAAAGTCTGCCCTCCTGAAGTCCAAGGTGGCAGTTCTATTGGCCCACCTCCTC
Source organism: Brachypteracias leptosomus (assembly GCA_013401335.1). Lineage (NCBI taxonomy): Eukaryota > Metazoa > Chordata > Aves > Coraciiformes > Brachypteraciidae > Brachypteracias > Brachypteracias leptosomus. The sequence continues at coordinate 20,991 of VYZX01004335.1, forward strand.
ACTTCCCCAAGAACTGGAAACTTAATAATTTCATGATTGCTATGTCCAAGACAGCCTTCAATCATCACATCACCCACAAGTCCTTCTCAGTTCATGAAAAACAGTTCTAGCAGAAAGCCTCCCCCAATTCACTCTCCTGCCAGCTGTGTCAGGAAGTTATCTTCCACACACTGCAGGAACCTCCTCGGCTGTATTGTGTTTCCAGCAGACATCTGATAAATTGAAGTCACCCACAAGAAGAAGTGGTAATGATTGTGAGAGTTCTTTCCACTGCTTATAGAATATTTCTTCTGCTTCTTGTTCCTGGTTGAGTGGTCTATAAGACTCCCACTGTGATATCTGCTTTGTTGGCCTTGCTCCAGATTCTTATCCATAAACACTCAACTCTATCATCACCATCATTATGCCCAAGACAATCAAAACACTTCTTAACATACAGGAGCACTCCGCTGCCTCTCCTTCACGATCTATCCCTTCTGAAGACTTTTTAGTCATCCAACACAGTACTGCAGTTGTGCCGATCATCTCACCATGTTTCCGTGATGGCAACTATATCATAGTTTTCCTGCTGTACAATGCCTTCCAACTCCTCCTGTTTGTTGCCCATGTTGTGTGTATTGGTGTAGATGCACTCCAGTTGGGCTATTGATCTCATTACCTTTTTGGGAGAATTTCTGTGTTTGCTATCACATGGCACTCTGTCCACTACCTCCACTGGGATGGTAGATGAAAGGACCTCACCAACACACCATCCCTCGAACATTGATGTGCTGCCCTCAGGCTTACCTCCAACAAGCCTGGTTTTATCCCTTACCTTCTTCAAATCTAGTTTAAAGCTCTTTTGATGAGCCTTGGCAACTACTGTGCAAAAATCCTTTCCCCGCTTTGAGACAGGTGTACCCCATCTNATAAATTGAAGTCACCCACAAGAAGAAGTGGTAATGATTGTGAGAGTTCTTTCCACTGCTTATAGAATATTTCTTCTGCTTCTTGTTCCTGGTTGAGTGGTCTATAAGACTCCCACTGTGATATCTGCTTTGTTGGCCTTGCTCCAGATTCTTATCCATAAACACTCAACTCTATCATCACCATCATTATGCCCAAGACAATCAAAACACTTCTTAACATACAGGAGCACTCCGCTGCCTCTCCTTCACGATCTATCCCTTCTGAAGACTTTTTAGTCATCCAACACAGTACTGCAGTTGTGCCGATCATCTCACCATGTTTCCGTGATGGCAACTATATCATAGTTTTCCTGCTGTACAATGCCTTCCAACTCCTCCTGTTTGTTGCCCATGTTGTGTGTATTGGTGTAGATGCACTCCAGTTGGGCTATTGATCTCATTACCTTTTTGGGAGAATTTCTGTGTTTGCTATCACATGGCACTCTGTCCACTACCTCCACTGGGATGGTAGATGAAAGGACCTCACCAACACACCATCCCTCGAACATTGATGTGCTGCCCTCAGGCTTACCTCCAACAAGCCTGGTTTTATCCCTTACCTTCTTCAAATCTAGTTTAAAGCTCTTTTGATGAGCCTTGGCAACTACTGTGCAAAAATCCTTTCCCCGCTTTGAGACAGGTGTACCCCATCTGTTGCCAGCAGGCCTGGTGTTGTGTAAACTGACCCTTAATTAAAAAATCTGAAGTCCTGCTGGTGACACCAGGCTCAGAGCCAGGTATTGACCTGATGGGTCTTTCTGATTCTTCCCTCATTATTCCCTGCAACTGGAGGGATAGAAGACAAATCTACTTGTGTTCCAGATCCTTTGACCAATGATCCCAGGGCCCTGAAGCCTCTCTTGATTGCCTTTGGATTTCTTGTGAGTTCATTGCTGCCTACTGAAAAGTCAATAATGGATATAACAATCTGAGGACCTTCTCAGTGTAGGAAGTTTTCTCACCACATCTATAACCTGCACCCCAGGGAGGCAGCAGACTTCCTTAAGTGGTGGGTCTGGTCTGCATATAGGGCCTTCTGTTCCCTTTGGAAGGAATCATGATCTGTGGGCCACCAGGTTGAAAAGCAGGGACTCTGGTATCTACTTTTAAAGCTTGGCAGTCCAGGCAATTTTCAATCTATTTATAAGTCTATTCTTCCAGCTCGTATTTCCTTAGTCTCCAAAGTGGATGGTATAGGAGACAGTATCAAAAGTGTTACTAAAGCCAAAGTACATTGCATCCACCAAACACTTCATTCACTTAGTAATTTCATCACAGAAAGCTGTTATGCTAGTCATGTACATGATCGGATTATCTTTTTACCCTTTAAGTAACTTGAATTAGATTTGTGGAGGACGTTACATAAGATCTCCAGAGACAGAGTAAGGGCCAACTGGCTCTAGTTTTGGGTCCTGCAACTTACTCAGAGACAACAGGGCTGTTGGGTCCTGCAACACAATCTGATGGCAGTATAAATTTATGAATAAAAACTTATATGGTGCCCAGCTACAGGTCAAAGAACAATGGACACAAATGGAAACATCAGAAACACTTTTGTGTTGTGAGGTTGACCGAGCAGTGGCACAGGTTGACCAGGGAGGTTATAGAGTCTTCATTCTTGGGGATATTCAAAAGCCATCTAGAAATTGTCCTGGACAACCAGCTCCAGGTGGACCTGCTTGAGCAGAGAGGTTGGAAAAGCTGACCTCCAGAGGTCCCTTCTCACCTCAACCCTTCTGTGGTTCTGTGATTCTGCAGCAGATCCTGTATTTTGTAGTTCAGAAAATGGGGGAAGGAAGGAAGAACAGGAAAAAGGAAAGAGGAAAGAGAATGTTACCTCAGTTAAAAAAAAAAAAAAGAGAGATAAAAGACATTCAAAACTGAACACTCATGTTATGGTTACATTAAATATACTTTTGTTTATGCTATTTGTAAATACCTCTGAGTAGTTCAAGATCCAGTATTTTAATGTCATTATTAAAATTCCATCACAATGAAATACTTAACTGAAATAATAGCTTCCAATCAGATGCAAAATACTTTATTTATACATATTCATGTTACTTTTCATTTATTTAATTTATTAAATCATTTATTTATTTAATGTTTATGCTACTTTTAATTAAGCTGATTTCTACATATGTTTTATACTAGGGAAATATATAAATGTGCTCCTCTATTCTGTAAAAGTGAAATATCTACAGATAACATGGACAAATTGATACATTTCAGCACATCATTTATACATTTCAAAGTGTAATAGCATGGGATGTATCACCATAAATCATTTCTCTATTATTTAAAACGTTAGAAAGGTCACCTCCAGACTTAGGACAATACTAACCATATTGGTTTTATTAAGTGAGTGATTAAACTAACCATTGAAAGAGTGCTGTTCACACTTTGCAAGCGCAGTCTGTTCATTCCTTTTTGTCAAGGATGACTTCTTCACTGTAAAAGGAAAACAAGTAGTAAAAAGGGAGAAATTCTGAGTCTATTAAATAGAATGTTGATTGCACTGCTTCTAGATAAGGAATGGCAGGCTGCTATAAATTAAATGCAAACTATACCAGAGTGCCTAGAGAATTCCAAAGTATGGAGAAACTGATTTATAAATTACACAAATATATTCGTTCATGCAAGACCAGCACACAAACAGTCAAATCATTTGGATCAGCACTATTTGCAATGACCATGGAATATTAAACTGGTAAGAAAGTTATTTTAAGAGGGTAATATCCCTGGATAGCCTGCAAAGTTTCTTATTACTGCTGTCTGCTATTAAAAACAGACAAACAAACAAACAAAACCAACCAAACAAAAGAAGCTGATGTTGAACACACAATGGACCTTTTTTTAGTACTCATCTAGTGTCAAATAAAACATTTTTTCTCCCTCTAGAATATTCATACCAGCCTAATCGTGCACCTATATGGAGGAATATTGCAAGATTGACATAATGTATCTTTGGTTCACTGAGAGTATAAATACTGCAGAATTTTTTCCAGCCTTCTGTAGAAAGCTGAGTTTCACCAGGTAGGATTCATTTCTCTCAGCATGACTCTCAGCTGGTATTCACCATCACAGTAGCACATACTGGGCATAAAGTTGCCCTCCATGTCCAGAAATTCTTATTCTAAAAGAAACAATTCCTTTTACAGAATGTGCTTTCTCAACAACAGCTCATTCTCTCTTCTCATGACTCCAACTTCTGCACCATGTGGGTTTTTATATTTGTAAAAATATAATAAAACCCCTATACGCACTAATCTGGAGTGCTTTCCATTTGAGTTTTTCCTTAATATTATATATTGGATACATAGCTGACAATTATCTAATCCTCAACTGGTTATCTATTTGATCAATGGAAAGGGCATTCAATCTTAAACCACTTGTATAAGACAATTAAATCAAACCATCTCCGTAGCTTGCTCTTCCTTTTCACTGAGTCAAAAATAAACCTCAAAAATTAGCTTAGATTTAGATAATTAGAAGTATAAATGTGTCTAAAGGCAAATTTTGTATTCCATCTTCAATCTAGATTTTGTTCTTTGCAAAAAACTTTTATTGATAAGGTGATTTCGAACAAATGTTAGAATCAACACACTGACCTCTACCTTCTTGACCTGTCTGGTTTTGTTTTTGAACTAAGTGTTTTGTTTAACCTAGTCCCCTTTGTCTTCTGTAATTCCTTCTTATCTTGGCTGTCCTCTAAGTCTAAAAGATCCATCAGCCTCTCCTCCAGATGATTCCCATCCTCTTAACAGTGCTTCTAAAGATCTGTTGAAAAGCTCTGTGATCTTTTTCCTTTCTTTGTTATCTTTGGTAATCTCAGCCATAGCACAAGGTCATCATCACTTTTATGATAAGGTCACTCTGATGATTCTGTGAAACTCTTTTGTTCTCCTTCCTTCTGGTCTGTCTCTTTCTGTCTTACTGTCTGACATCTCATATAAGATGTTCTGCCATCAACTTAGAGTTTTCTATTTTCCTTGCCAAAAACATCCAACTTGATCAACTGCCAATATCATCTCATTACTGTCCCATCACACCACACCTTGGCACTAGTTTCCTTTTCTCAGGTTTCTCTTCAGGACCCCATATTTGCATATCATAAGATTTTTGCTTCATTTAATCCAAAAGCACGTTTTCACGTTAGTTCTTTTTGTCTCCTATCCTGATGAGCATTACATTCTGTTGTCTAACATGAACCCATGTATCAATGTACATCCATTGAGATAACTGCTGCAAAGATCATGCTCCAAATCAGTCCTCAGTTCCTACCATTCTGGTAAATGCCTTTCCTTATTTACTTCTAACCACAGGATTTTGGTGACTAAATATATGTCTGTTGTCATTTGGGATTCTTTATACTACTTGTGAGAGACTCATGCACTTTCCAGTCAGCACCTGGGGACAGACAGGATCTAAACTGGCATCTCAAATTTTGCCTGTTTTGGCAACTGAGTTCAGCCCTCCACAATTTGTATTTAACTTTTAGATGGACCATTGGTATTGCTTCTTCTTCACAGTGCTTGCTAATACTCAGTTCAAGGTCACATCTGGGGCTGTCAGATACGATCATGCAAATAACATTACAGTCAGCGAGGTGGTTTCAACTCCTGTTCCTTCTCCTTTTTTCCTGAAGAAGGACAATCGTAGTAGGGAAAAGCAGAACATCATTGGTTCAACTATTGCAACTAACATGATTTAGAGGAGCCTGCCTGGGCTCTACACTTTTAAGACTGCAGTAATCTGGATATCAAAAACTGGCTCATGCTGCTGTAGCTTGATCAAAGTACTGTTCACATTCCTCTTTAAAAGTATCAGGTTCAAACTTGGAAAAGTTTGAATTCAACCCTTTACTTGATGTAAAAATTTATCTAAGTGGCTGTCCTGTCACATTTGGCAAACAAAATAGAACAGAAATTATGTTTACCTGTCACAAAGGCAGCAAAAGTAAAACAAAAGAAGATTACGTTGGAAGAATTTTCTCTTCATAATATATGTATAATGAACAAACATTCTTGTTTTGTGTAGAAAAAGAATCAAGAGAACAATTACACTGATGTAGTCAATAAAATAAGGAGATTTCTATCTGCATAACAATTTATCTCCCTCATCAACAACTTGATTTGTACATGGATCTATTATTTTAATCAGAAAAGAGCTGCGTAAGTCTGTTTTATTTTAAACATTGAAAATAAGTGAGATCCTCCCCAGTTTTCACAGTATAGAGTATGAAAGCTACAGATCTTTCATTATATTTTATCATCTAGCACACAGCAGTATAAATTGTCTTGACAGAAGAATATGAGGCTCAAATGGCTTCAGCATGTGATTAAAATCCAAGGGAAGTGGTAATCATCTGGAACACTATTTGTACTTAGTAGGTGACAATACTATGTATTTACAGTTAAATTTTAAAAAGCCAAGAAAAACAAACAAACAACAAAATGGGTAATTTAAATGTTGGTGAGAAGAAAAAATTTGAAAGTCAGAAGAGTTGGTAGTCTTTGAACAAACACCGATGTTCTTCAAACAGCTACCTGCACCAGATACCCGCCTTTGGGATTTTTTAAGGAACTTAACTTCAACAGATTCTCCAAATACTGGATAATTTCCACTGTGACTATCAGCTAACATGTAATCCATTCAATATACTCTAGCCTTTCCCAAACTTTCTTCAGCCACAGGCACTGAAAAAACAGCAGAGAACGGGACCTGGCAAGTTCAACGTTCTCCTGGTTTGCCATTTCAGTTTCTTTTCTGAGCAGTGGTTCACCTAAGATTTATCCTAGGGAAACAAACTTGCAGGAGTCAGTACCTTTACAGCCTTTCAAGTTTTTATTCACAACTCCACCATAGGAGCTACCTTTTCACCAAAAAAGGATTTCTACACCAGTATTTATACCCTGTCCCTTGTTCATCCTCTTTTCTCAGAACACATTCTTATGCATGTTTTGCTCTGGCTTTTCTCAAGAAAGGATCCTCTAAGTCCCAGATTAATGGCTTTTGTACAGAGATGTGCTGCCAAACTAATAACAATTAGGTAGCAGGAGAAAGAAGAAACTGGCAGGAAGGGACAGGGATATCTGTCTATAATTTTCAGAAGGTAGGCAGTGAACATGACTTTTACAAAGGAAGAACAGGAAGAGAGAGCCAGATTTTAACCAAATCAAAACAACTTCAGGAGAGCTATAATTTGAAAGACTGAGATTTTCAAAGCTATACTAAGATTTCTCCAATTAAATGCACATCTAGTTACAGGGAAGGGCTGAAAGAAATTTCCCTGCCATTTTGCACAGCCTGGTTTTAGCAGATGTGAATTTTCAGGAGAGAAAGTCAGTCTCACATTGACAATGGGAAGCTGTTTCAGGTACTAACTACCACAATAGTCAAATATTTTTAAACAGAAAAGCCTGCCCTCAGGCAAAAATTGTTTCAAAGGAAAGAAGCTTCTAACAGCAAGAATTTCCAAGGAAGGCAGACTGGGAAACTGTCTGCTGCCCAGCATCCACGTGGCCCAGCTGCAAAGCCAGGCTGTAGAATGGCTGATGGGATCTTGGCTGGTTTGCCATGGAACTTGTAACATTGGAGACAGGAATGGATGCGGTTTTCAGTTTTCATAAGGTGTGAGGAAAGCACCTTAAGAAAGAATACAGAATGAAGTGAATCAGCAGTAAGTAGAAAATTTTAGTGAAATGCAAATTGTAGTTTCTTAAATAGATTCTCTATTTGACCTTATCTGTTAAAAATGGTTCTCTTGTATTCACTTACAGTTTATCAAGCTTCATCTCCCAAATGATAATCTTTAGATACATGAAGAGTCACCATCAGATAGTCTGCTTAGAAGAATATCTTAGATGCACATCCACTATTTCTTGAAGAAGTATTTGCTTATGATTTTTTCTGACAAAGAACAACCTTATTCTATTAGATATTTTAAGTAGCAATCACAGAATAGTTTTGGCTGGAAGAGACCTTCAAGATCATGTAGTCCAACCTAAGTCCTAGCCCTATCAGCACCACTAAACCATATCCCTAAGTGCAACATCTACCTGTCTCTTAAACATCTCTAGGGATGGTTACTCCACCACCTCCCTGGGCAGGCTGTTCCAATGCCTGACAACACTTTAAGTAAAGAAATTCTTCCTAATATCCAGCCTGAACCTCCCCTGATGCAACTTCAGGCCATTTCCTCTTGTTCTCTCAATTGTCACTAGGGAGAACAGACCAACCCCTGCCTCGCTACAACTTCCTTTCAGGTAGTTGTAGAGAGTGATAAGGTCTCCCCTCAGCCTTCTTTTCCGCAGGCTAAACTGTCCCAGATCCCTCAGCTGTTCCTTATAAGGGACATGCTCCAAATCCTTTACTAGCTTGGTAGCCTGCCTCTGCACCCTCTCCAGCACCTGAATGTCCTTCTTGTAGAGAGGGGCCCAAAACTGGACACAGTATT
>VYZX01004336.1:0-29199 GCA_013401335.1 Brachypteracias leptosomus
AAACCACAACATTCCACCCTTTAAAAGTCCTGTATTTTTTCTACAAAGCTCTCATTTATAAAGATGTGTACAACCTAACATGGTAAAGTCTGGCCTTTTAACCTACTTAGTCCAGAGCTTATTTTGCTCAAGAGTATCATGTCTGTCATGTTTCTCTGCCCACGCTTCTTTACATTACCTTTCTAGTATGAGTTTGAACAGGGCTAACTTTATTGTTTCCTGATCCTCAGGTACTGGACACTATTTTAATTATCACTATTGTGATAATTAAATCATCATCACAATCATCATCAAAGTTGTGGACACCTGTGCCTAGCTGTTACAACGCATTGTTTGCTTCCTAAATACATAACACAAAGCAACACATTTAATACAGTTGCTGGAGATTCTTTTTTTTCTTTGTTATGTATCTATATTTGTCCAAGCCAGTTATTTACAAATGGTTCCAAGTCTGTTCAGGTGTTTATGTCTAAACCTTACAGATGCTGGTGCTGATGTATCTGCCAGTAGACACAGTTTGTGTTTAATTGCATAACACTGCCCCATGCTGGTTTTTAGGGAAAAGTCCCTATTGACTCTGTCTTTTACCAAAGTCTAAAAAAGGGTAGATGCTCTGTAATCTTAACTAGTATGTTTGTTTCATTTTGTTTCCTTAGAGTGCTAATTGTTTTTTCTTCACACAAAATACCCCACTTTGTTGTTTTCCTGAAAACAAAACACAGAAGGGAAAATGTGACTTTCTAAAATGCACTGGAAGAGAAGGCTCATTTATTACTCGCTGATAACAGACAGTGCCCAGGACGTCATCTCACAGAGCTCATGAGAACAGGATTTCCACAGACATTAATGGAAGCTCTGTGATGTGGCCAGGATGGAAATCTATAAAAGAGGCCCTAAGACCATTGTATCCGAGGAGTTCAGCACCACATATATTGTTCTTGTTAATAACCACAGATTTAGAAAGGTCCTCAGTCACTGATGTAGCTCCTTGTACTTGGAATAAACCAGGTCCAGGTCACTGAATTTATCAGCCCCTGTTGCCTTTGTTTTACAAAGGATCTGTGCCTTTCTGGTTTATAAACCAGATGTAACACACAAACACTTCATAGTTTTAATACTAGTCCTGTTTACATGGACTGGAGAAAAATTTGTGTTTCCTTTCCTACAGGATATTCTGCATTTCAGTGCTTTTCAATTCATGTCTCAGTCAATTAAGAATTTATTTTTCTTCCAAGGACCAGGTGATTCCTGAGATCAAGCGTGGTTGCTTTGCAGGGAAGCAATGTCTGCTTCAAAGAGAAATGTTATTCTAATTAATTTCTGTGAATTTCCCATCCTCTCCCAGGATTGCCACTGGCTGATTCCTAACTGGCCTGACAACCTGTACTCTAAAAGTGTTTTTTCAAAAAGAGGTGGGACAGTTATGTTTTGATACGCTGCAACTCCTGCGGACATGCCAGTCTGGCCGTGGATACTAGTTGTTGTAGGAATCTGCAGTTTCTGGATTTATTTTTTCTTTCCATAGTTTTAATTTCCTTTTCCTGGGACTGATCTTCTGTGAGCTGAATTGTGTCCGAGAATTCTTGCTACAAGTCTCTGCATGCTCATGGACAAAATTAATGTATCTAAATGTTTACAGTCATGAAATGAAGCAGTGGTTTATGGGGTTCTTTTCCCCTCGAAGGGTTGAATACAACTATATTGGCAACCTACAAATATCATTTTGAAATAGGCCATTTAAGGGCTGCATGCAAGATAAAAATTTCATATATTGTTGTTCGTGGCAGGAGTATGATTTGCTCATAGGCCAACCAGGGCTGGCATTGCACAACAACTTCACCTCATAATCCTAGGGCTAGTTAAACACAATGAGTAGTAGGATAATTTGCACCAAAGAGGCTGGTTTATCACAGATTACCCATTAAAATCTGCAATTTAAGTGATCATATGTCGGGATAAAAAATTGTTTGGGATCCATTGACACAGAGAGACAAGTGAAGACAAGTGAGACAGGACGTAAATACAGAGAAATATTAAAACCAACAGGGGAATCCACAGACAAAGGAAGAGAAGCTGAGCAGTGGCCTCATTGCTCTCCACAGCTTCTTGAAGAGGGGAAGTGAGGAGAGAGATGCTGATCCTTTTTCCCTGGTATCCGGTGATGGAAAATTTATGAATGGTTCAAAGCTACATTGAGAGGTTCAGGCTTGATGTTAGGAAGTATGTTTTTTACAGAGAGGATGTTCAAACACTGGAACACGCTTTCTAGAGAGCTTGTCAATGCCCCATGCAAGTCAGTGTTTAAGAGGCATTTGGACAATGCCATTAACAATGTGCTTTAACTTTTGGTCAGCTTTGAATTGATTGGGCAGTTGGACTAGATGATCATTGTAGGTCCCCTCCAACTGAAATAGTCCTATTCTATTCTATTCTATTCTATTCTACTCTATTCCAGTGCATTCCATTCCTTTCTAACAGTCTTTAACACCAGAGATTCAAAGGCATAGTCTTTGGTATGAGGTGGAAGGAAGAGGAAAACATCCATCTTTGAAACGACTAGCTGTCAGCTAATACATGAATAAATTTCCTGCTTATCTCTCTGAGATTTTCAGTAGATGTCTCCAATTTAAATACTAGCTCAATATGGTTCCCATTCATAAAAGAAATATGACATAGTCAGCACTCAAGATAATATGGTCACAGCACGATCCTTGACCACTAACTTCTTCTGAATGTTTAACTGTTAAACACCTAAAATTTTGTGGTATTAAAAATGTTGTGAAGATATCACCTTTAAGAAATGCTCTTAAAGATGATAAGGCACCCCACTTGCATTTTTATTAAAATCTGTTTAATTTTTTTCCATCATTTTGTGCTGTTGGGTTGGGGGGGGAGGGGGAGGGAGAGGAGAGGATAGCATTTTTGCCTTGTCAGGTTCAAATTTTAAGGGCAAAATATTGCAAAGCACTATATAGCTATAGGCACCAAAGATTATTTAATTTCAGATCCTCTCCTGGGACCCATGTCTTCACGGTCCTTCAACTCATAAGGTAACATATTAAAGCAGTACTGTGACTGCAAAATGGCTCTTTGTAGGTCTTTATTTGTGGCCCTTTCAGCAAAGGGTCAGGTTATAAACAGATCTTATTGCAGTATTTGTTTAGAGAGAAGGTTCTCTTCCCCAACCTGGACAGCAACTGCTAAGAGGCTGCAGAATCAGACTTTAAATTAATCCCAGCAACTGCCAAAAAAGTGCAATGCTGGTTTTCCATACGTATCTGGATAGCATAGAATGGCCCAACAGGAACTGAAAAAGAAAATGGAAACATTGCAACTGGAGTTTGCTGTGAGCAATGGATGCCCAAGGTCATAGATGAAAGAGAAAATATTAAGAGAAAGTCTCTTAGAAGAGCAGAAGTGAATGTGAAAGAAGATAGTTCTGACAAAGATCCAACAATCATTTTGCATCTCTTCATTCAGTAAATCCATTAACTCCTCAGTGCTTGACCTTATTTCAGTTGGCCCCATTTACACTCCCTTCCTACCCACTCCCATTTCCTTTTTCTCTCTCTCTCACTCTTTCCATACTAACTATACCTCTTTGACTCCATTTTATATCCTAAGCCACACCTGATTCCCCTGCAATTCCCACAACACCTCTTCAAATCTTTTTTCCATTTTGCTTCATGGTTCTTGGTGCCCATTTTCATCCTGAACTACTCTCAGTGTCTACATTCCTCTGGACTGTGTCTCCTCCTGTATCTTTGTTGAATTACATTTTTCCAGTACCTCTCTTCAGGTCTTCTTCATTTTGCCCAAATTGTCAAAGCTTCTGCCAGCCACCAAACTCAGTGTGTTTCCCAGTTTCATCCCACAATCTCTGTCTGTATCTCTTCTCCTGGATCACAGTCTCAGCCTCTCTGACAAGTTAGATCAAATCTCCCACAGCTCTTGAATACGCACCTTTCTTTTTTCTTTTCTTTTTTCTTTAATATTTAAGCCAGGGCAATTTCAATCCCTTTCAGCTTAGGCTTTCAAGGATAACAGAAAAAAAATATTGCAGGGTATAATAAAGGAAGTAAGGGACAAGTACTCGGCAGTACTAACAGCTTTGCCTGTAGCAGAAACAGATCTACTAACACAAATGTCAAAAGTAACACTTCCATTGAATTTCAGAGAAATAGGTCTGCAGCAATGTGAAAGGCAAACATGCAAACATATCTGTAATGATCATGTTTCAAACAAAAAATGTTACATATAAACAAAAACATTTCATTCTCCTGAAAATTCCACCCTCCTTATAGCTAAGGAATATTTTTTTCTAAAAGGAAATACTCATCAAAGAAGAATGTATCACTCTTTTATGGATTTTTAAAGTTATCTATTATCTTGTTCTTGGCAACAGAGAAATACAAATGATAGAAGTTTGGCAACTAATAGGAAATTGGAGCAAGTTCCCATTAAAAAAAAGCAGTTGAAGGTGACTGACATTGGATCTTCATCTCATTATCTGGAAAACATTTTATTTTGCTGTAGGATCTGTGGCTGAGAAAAAGCAATATGATCTTATTTTTAATGACATAACTAAACATTTCTTATAGTCATTGTTTCCTATGGAAAAAAAGGTCTTTTAGTTACCTAAAAAAAGTGCAATTGTACATTATGTTCCATGATGAATGAATATCCCACCACTCCATGTTTTACTTGGAAACACGAGCATATGTCAGTATGCACAGCTGAGATTTCCTCCTATGAATTTGCTTTCTTGCAAGTAAACATGCTTTTCTGAAAGCAATATAAGCAAAATGGCTAAAAACCTCCATGGGTTCTTTTGCAGAACATGGTGGGCCAGGGAGATAAGGGATAGACATTCTGCAACAGGGAGCTGTTTGGGGAGTTAAGAAACAAACCACTTAAAGACTGTTTCCCAGGTAGAAAGCTGTTTGAGCTGAACTATGGGCACACACTAGAGACATTTTATTTTATAATCAGCTTCCCAGTGTGTTGCTGTATTGCACTACTGGGACTGCTTACTGCAGGAGAGTCATATAGAAAAAATATGAGTGACACTGCACCCAGCTTTTTTCTTTTTCCAGCCCACACACTACTTAAGCTTAGTAATTTCTGTTTAAGATCAGCCCAGCACCACATTTTTCCATGTGCCTGGAAGACATTATGACTATTGATGAAGAATTGTTTCCTTTTTTCCCCAAGCAACTTAGGCTTTGAGGAGCCCAAATTAATCTCCCTAGAGTGAAAAATAATCTCCTTTGAAGTAATCATGTTTGACAACCCCGTGTCCTAGCAGCAAGATGGGCCTTTCAAGAAGAATAGGGTAGCAATTTAATGTAAAAGAACATGAGGATCTCATTAATGGCAAAAACATCTAAACTTTACCTGAAAAATATATGAAAGGTTCTGCATTTCTTAGAATTCAGCCCACAGCACTTCACAACAGTTGAAACCAAAAAGGGAGAGAAGGTCTCTTCTTATGGCCATTAGGCTTCTTCAAAGTTTAGATTTTAATACATTTTGAATTTCAATATTTTATCTTTAAAATGTTTATTTCTTTTAACAGTGATAAACAGACAATCCCAGTGAGATTAGCATACTATTTACATAACATTCAAGGGCTGTTCTTTAATAGTTCAATTAACATTTACCAGAGATTTGAGCAGTAAACTGGTCAGCTAATAAAATCTAAAGCAGACTTTATTTATTTACACTGGTTTCAATCACTAGTGAATTTTGACAGCTCAGGAGAAGGCCTACAACCTTGCACCACCCTACCTGTTAATAATACTGTCTGTACTGCTCCCCAAGCTAAGGTTTCCTTCAACATTGTCACAGTTCTACTTCTTCATTAGCAAATTAAGAATGCTGCAAAATGACTTGCTGGGTTTTGAGGATGGCTTTAAACCAGGACCAAGAAAAGTAAGTGACAAACCTAGATACATCCCACTTGGCTGAGGAAGGGCAGATGGATTAGTACAGATTGTGAACTGGATAGTTACTCACAGTGCCAAATTCTCTCAGAGAAAAACAATCGTCATTATTTGGATCTGAAAAGAGTGGATGGAACCTGCAGGACATGTGAAGGATTACTCTGTTATATCCAACATCTGCAGTGCCCTGGCTGGAGTTCTCTGCAGAGAACATGAAACCAAGTCTGCAAGTACCACAGCATAATCAAGCAATGACAATGCAGAAGAGTGTGGCAGGAATACACAGAGTTATCACAAATAGGGCTTATTCAGAAAGATTAAGAAATCAAATTATAAGTGTGAAAAGACTGAGAGAACAAAAGGAGTGCCGTTAAAAGCTTCTTCCAAAGAAGGGGGATTACCCTTCCTCATGTCAGTCATGGGCACAACAAAAATTGGGTGTGCTTAACATTACAAAGAGATGTTTCAGGCTAGACATTAGGAAAAAATTTCTAGTGTAAGGGAAGTTCCTAACTGGCAGTTTATCCACTTCTGAAACAACAGAGATAACTTGGCCACATTGCCAGGGGAAAGGCAGATAAAAACAAATGAGAAATCTGACCTGTTGGAACATACTTGTTTTCCCCAATTCACAAAGCAAAACCAATGGCATCCCAGTTTTTAGTTATAATCAATTTTTAGAATTTTTCACAAAGGCTTAATATGAGCTTTCCAACCTCGGGAGCTTTCAAGAAGACTACCTTAAACCTTCATGAATTGAACCTTAGAGCTCCGTAGCACAAGCCCCAGAATTAACTAGAAGTGAGGTCTGTTGGTGTGAGATAGCTTTTATTAGCACGTATGTCTCCGTTTAAGGCTCAGGGCAACCCCTCACAGAGCAGAATTTGTTTCACCCTTCTTCCCCCTCCCCTCTTCCCTCTCAGGGGAGGAAGAAAGGCCTCACACAAAATTGGAAATCAAGATTACAACTTTTAACAGGAAGTAACAAAAGGGATATCAAAGGAAGGGAAATATACAGCGGTATTAAGGGAAGGTATACATACAAATATATACAACACCGATCCTCGGATGTTGCTTGATTCCTCCCAAGCCACATGGAGTTGTAGCAGCCACAGAGCTGTCCGCAGCCAGCAGCAATCCCAGCGAGGAAGGGGCAAGCAGAACTTCCTGTGTCCTTTTATAGAGTGTGGCAGGAAGGGGGGTGGAATAGCCGCTCCCCCTTGCCCTGCCCTTCCCCAAACCTTAAACCACAACAACGTAGCAATTGCTCAGAAGCAATATAGAACTAAGTAACTTCTAAGTGAAACAAATTTCTGATGTAATTTCAGTGAAGACAGCTGATTTTTATCATCAGTGATTTTATCTCGTTCTGATGTTGGTTGAAAAAAGATTGATTTTGTCTCTCAGTACAGCTTAAATTTTGATGAGCAGAAAATTACATTCAGATATTCAACTGCATGGATGATTGAGAAAGTATTGTCCACATCATCCTCTTCTGGACCCTTTGGAGAAAAAACTGCAGGACATCTGGCATAGTATTCTTTGGGGGTTTCCTAAACAAGTAACTTAAGTTTACTTGGAAATATTACCATAAATAACTATAAATGTGAAACATTAAACACATTGAATTAAACTATTCAGCTTTTTACTTGTTCATATTTCAATTTGATAAAAAGTGTAGCTAGAGATTCCATTGGTGCTGTTTTAAATCAGTCCACAAGTCATTACTAACACAGCCTGTGAAGAGTCATTTAATTATGCTTTATCTGAACTTATTGATCTAGAAAATGAATATGATTTTTATCTCCTTATAAGATTTCATTAGTTAACTGAGTTTCTTTTTTAAAATGATGTGAAATAACAGATACAATCAAGAGTACATAGAGTTCTTTATTACACACAGAAACATAATTTCCATGTGGTTTGCTTTTTTTTCTTTTTTTTTTTTTTTTTACTCCCTGCTGGAACAGGTTTAATATGTCAAAAAATCTGACGTTGGTATAAGCTGACTATCTGTGTACATAACAGATGGTGTTATCTATACCCATAAAGTTTGCCTTCGCATTCACGTTTCTAAGGTCATCATCCTAATGCTGTCAGCATCTCTTTTAAAACAATGTGAACCACAGTTTCTCCCAACATGTTTCCCTGTAGGATCTGGTATTATACCACCTATCACAGTATAAAGATTGTATTCTGATTGGTGCAAGACCCTAGTGTTCTTCACATTCACATCACAGAACATTTTTATTCATCAATTTTCTTCCAGAAGGAAAAAAGTTCAATACTGTTGCACTTCCAAACTATATATCATATTCTATGAGCATTAAACACTGCAATAACAAATGTGCTTCCATGTTGCATGTGAAAATACACTATATTGTGTCAATGAATGAACCAGAAGATCTACATGCAAAGAAGAAAAATGTAAGAGAAATCCTTATCTCTCTTTTGAAAAAGAGGGAAACTGTAATTATAGACTAAGTTCACACACTGAGATTCAGAAAACTCAGAAATCTTGTCCCTGAAGATTTTATTTGATCCCTGACATAAAGTCAGTGTTTCTGATTCTGATTCTGATTCTAATTCTGAATAGCAGACATATTCAAAAAGAAGCAGGCTGCAGTTGTTATACCTAGTTCTCACTCTCAGGAACTGTTCTACCTCAAATATGAAAAGTTCAAAACTTTTCCCTAGTTATAAGAGTGGTGACAGTACTTGTCCAATAATGGTCATGTGCTGAAACATGTTTAGGCTGCATCAACTCTGTGCCATACTTGAACCATACCCTGTGTGACTAGATCTGACTGAGCCAAACACAGCAACAGCTTTGTCTGAGACATGTATCTGAAATATCAGCATCCAAAGCAGCTGTGGGTTTTGTTATTCCTCATTTGTGGGTCTCTTGAAATTATCAACTGCCTATGCAGCCTATGGATGAAGTCCTGACACACTGAAATCCTAATAACCTAAGCTTCCTATGATTTCATGATTAGTATTAACCTCTCCAGCTGCCTACATAGGTACAGCTCTTAAAGAAGATACTCCAATAAATTAACTTTTGCAGGAAAGAATTCTATGTTTCATTTTGCCTAACTGACTATGCCTAGTTTTTATTATGCTTTCTCTAAGTATCAACTTTTTTTACTGGTAGGATGAAACTTGTTGAATTCCTGAGAACGTTTCTTAATATTATATTTATTATGAAATATAAATTTTATTAGCCATGTTATACGAACTTAAATCCTAGAAAGTTCTATAATCTGACATATTTCATCACCCTAACATTTAAGGAAATACCACTTTCAAAAAAAATAGCAAATAAAAACTGTGAGAGGATGTGGCAATTATCCAGGAAAATAATATACATTACCTTGGCTAGAAGCTAACAGTACTTATTCTAAATACTTGAGCCAGATAATTCTCTATTTTTCTAATAAACTCATTCATAAGATGTGAAAATATTAAAGCCAGAGATAATTTTTCACTTTTTTTATATTTTCACATTTTAATATAATCTTCATATAATATCTCAGGATCCTTTATGCCAGACTTTATGCCCCAATGTTGTGGTTTAAGGTTTGAGGAAGGGGAGGGACAGGTGGAGCGGCTATTCCACTCCCCTTCCTGCCACACTCTACAAAAGGACACAGGAAGTTCTGCTCGCACCTTCCTCGCTGGGATTGCTGCTGGGACTGCACGTTTATGTGGCTGCTACAACTCCATGTGGCTCGGGAGGAATCGAACAACATCCGAGGATCGGTGGTGTATGTATTTATATATATATCTTCCCCTGATACCTCTGTATATTCCCCTCCCTTTAATATCTCTTTTGTTGTTCCCTGTTAAAAGTTGTAATCTTGATTTCCAATTTTGTGTGAGGCCTTTCTTCCTCTCCTGGGAGAGAAGAGGGAGGTGAAAGAGGGGTGAAACAAATTCTGCTCTGTGGGGATTGCCCTGAGCCTTAAACGAAGACACCCAATAAGTTCTACCAAATATCTTCAGTCAAGCAACCAAGATTTGTTGTAAACTTTATACCCTTAGCCTTTTATCATGTCTTGGCCAAGTTCTACCATGTGACATTACCAACGAAAAGCAATTGTTAAGTTATTTATCATGTATCTGGCTTCCCTTTCCATGTGATAAGACAAATCACCAAGTGGTTTATTTCAACATAGCTCACAGAAACTGAACACTGAGCCCAGTGATCTGCGTTTGATTCACAAATGCAGGATGCACAGACACTGAGCCAAATGTTCTGAAAAGTCTAATGAGTATGTCATAGGTAATGTGTGGCAATTCAATTTTCAATCTCCATGGAGTTATGTTGGAATGAAGGGTCACAGGCAATAATCTGGAAGACTGGAAACTGCATGAGCAAACCAAAATGTAAATCTGAAATTAACTAATCATAGAATGAATGAAGTTATACAGCTCTCTCTAGGGAAGACAACAAAATGTAACAAGTCCTTTTTTAATGAGGGTTGACCCACAAACCAGTTTTTCACAGCATATAAAAAATGCACAGAAAATTTATCTTTTGTTGGTCTGAACTTGTCCTTGGAGAGTTTCTCTACATTTTAAATTGCTTCCAAATATTAACAGTTCATGCAAACTCTGAGGATGAAATTTACTGGATTGCAGTTGCTAAGTGTCTTTTGCACAGCTGATACTTCATGGTGTTTGATGAACATTGACAGACCAGCCATAATCCAACTCTAAATCCACTATTCATTCCTAAAGATTACATACTCAGAAACTCTGAGCATACACAATACTAAAAAACTAGTGTTCTCAGCTTATCCATCCTGTACAGGCTTAAGTAGGACTGGTGAGGTGAGCAAGGGAGGAAGAGAGAGTCAGGAGGTAGATGCACCAAGGAGATAAAGAGCTGTGGGCTGGATTGTTAGCCAGGCAAATGGGGTTATGTGCAGAATGAGTTGGGACAGCTATTGGTTTAGTATGGGAGTTGGAAAAGGGTGACTGAAAGTTGAGTGGGTGAGACAAAAATCTGTGTCATAACATTTAGATTCTCAGTGGAACCATAAGGTATGAAGGCATGAGGATGGTCTTCTCTTAAGACACCACAGCCTGTGCCCTTGCAGGGGTGCAGATTTACCTCAGTGACAGAGCCCATGTCCTGCACTGAACCTGCCTTCCCTCCCACCATCCAAGGCCATCTCTCCCCTTTTCTCAATGTCCAGCATAGCTAAGTTCAACAGCATGTTTAGGAGACCAAGCATGTTTTAGGCTGAGCACATTAGGGTACCCATTTTTGGTCACTTTATATCCCAACAGTCTATACCTCATCAATTGTGCCACATACAGTTCCCACAGCTACCTACATTCCTGTCCATCATCCATTCTGATATCCTACACTGTAAACACCTCCAGACTATCCCATTATCCACTACCCATTGCTACTCTTCATGTTTATACACCACTAAAATCTATCCCTACACGTTTCTTTCATCTTGATTCACTACACAAATGCTTCTCCCTCAAAGGAAGGCTATTAGCTTTCTTACTTCGGTGGTCAGACAGCTTTTTAGTTCTTGCACACCTTCCGTCTCCTTGGGGAGGTTAGTACCTAATGGTTTGTGCTGCAAATTAAACCTACCTGTATGGGAAACAAACATTTGCCTGGTGAAGTCTCAATGGTAAAACAAGGCAAGTATAATGCAACAATAAGTCAATTGATCCAGAAGTTCTAGCACAATTGCTGAATAACTGCAGGAGCCATAGATGCTTTAGGATACCTCAGCCAACATAGAAGATGACCAGACATCCCATAAAAGAGAATGAGACTGAATTATGGTATCTGAGTTCAGCCTACCTGCCTGTCTGTCCAGTGATGGATTACTTAACAGCTACTTGGAAGCACTTTTTCTAAGTAAGGAATGTGCTAGCAAATTGTCTTCATAATTTTTATTCCTAAAGTGCTCTTCAAAACCCAGGGCTCTGGATAAAGCTGCACAGTAAACAGAATATATTCCAGTAACACTCTAAAATAGGAAACACTACTTATGGTGTTTTTAGATTTTTGTCTGACTCAGAATTCCTGGTGGTTGTACATTTCAAGTTGTTTTCCATGAACAGCTTTCTACATATATTCCTTGAAGTGTTGCCATATAAAAGATTAAAATAGTTTGATTCTTCATTGAGACAAGGCAGAAGGAATGGCTACATCAATGTTCAAGAGCCACATGCTGCTGCCTGCTGTGATATGGGAATATCTGTGAAACCTTGAACTTCTCAGAAGTCTGGGTACAATGTTACTGGACTGCAGGAAAACTGAAGAGAAAAGAGAATTGTCCTCAGTACATATCCTCACATGCTACCAAACAAGGATACTACTAGCTGCAGCTTTCATTTTGAAAATATAGTTAATGGAAAAGGGTAAGAAGTCCAATTGTGGTAGGGGAGACAATGTGCTACCTGGGTTCCCAGCAGGATGGTGATTACAAGTGCTATCAGGGAAAACAAGATTTAACATATAAGCAGAAAAGTTCACAAACAAACAGTAAAAAGTATAAGGACAAATCTCTCAGTACAGCTATTCTCCCTTAGAAGCAATCAGTTTATAAAACTTTAAGAAAAATCCTATATGGATGATTCCAAAGGAAAACTGGCAGCGTTTATCCGCTACTGATCATAAGGAGCTGGCAAAAGTGGTATTAGAGGCCCTGGCAGGAAAAAGATCTTGGTGGCAAAAGGCTTGAGAGGTCAAAAATATACAAAGCAAAAGAATAGTACATTTGCTTGCTTATTTATAATATTATATTACTAGTTTCCATTTTTAGAAAAAAAATTCTTAGATCAGTTGTGGAACATATTTGGTCAAAACCAGCATGTGGACAATGGTTGTCAGGAAGCAACTCATCCTCAGGAATGAATTCTGTTTGAAGGAATCAGTGCAGTCAGCAGGCTCCACTGATACTTGCCAGAGCTTGTTGCAACAGCCAACCAAAATACACAGCCTAATAAAATAAGCTTATTTTCTTACATATATATACACAAAAACTTGTTTAGCACTGTTATCAAGCAATCTTTAGAAAATAGATTGTATTGAAATAAATTTTCACTTTGAATAATGCATATAGTTTTCTGTGAGAAAGATGAATCGTAACCTTCCTGGCTCACTTATTTTCCAAGATAGGTGCTATACCTTTATTTTGTTTAATCTCTTACAGCGTTACATCTGGTTGTAGACTGAACCACAGCCACCAGCTTGTACTCTTGTACTATGTGAATATTAAGATAAGAGATTAATTCTAAATGCCACCAAAGTATCTTCATGTTGAAAAACATTTGATAGTATTGTATTTTTCCCTGGGATAATACTGAGAAATACATATAGTCTAAAGAGTTATGGAAAAGAACAAAAAGGAGAAACAAGGTTCACAGTAAATGTCAAAAAGTCTCAATTACTCAGTAAATAATTAAACCTTAATAACTACATGAATACCTTGAGTTAGTATTTAATGTGATGGCAACAAACCTCACAGGAAATATGCTGCCCTTTCTAGCATTTTACAAAGGTTGTTTTTTCTCAGATATAGGTCTTGAAGAAGGCTGCTTATGAGCAAGGGTTATTTTAGCATTTTGTCTCCATCATTCCCAAGATTTGCCATAGTATGCACCTGTGGCACTGGAAAGGATTTCCTAAAAGATGTTTTTTGAATGCACAAGGTGACAAGTGAAAAATATAAAAAGCTGATTCTGGATTTGGTGTGTCTTTGTTCACCTCCCTGATGAGAAATGCATGAATAACACATGAACAAATAGTGCTTTAGGCAACTAGATGGGTAAAAAGCTGGTTTAAGGATCAGGTTCAGAAGGTAATGGATTGTTCTCTGCCTGGAGTTTAGTGGATTACCATGGGGTCTTGTTTAACATCTTTATTAAGAACTTGAGGAGGTAACAGCAAGTTTGCATATATCAAGAAACTGGGTAATGCAGGGCTGGGCTGCCACCCATAGGAACATAGAAAAGATGGAGAAATGAGCCAACATGATGAAATTCAAGGAGCATAAGTTCTTGGAACAGAAGGAATTCCTCTTCAAAGAAAAGTCCCTTGCAGCAATACAAGTTTGGAGTGCCTTCCCAGTGTACAGGAAAAGTCCTGGGGCTCTGTCGGGCAGTGAGCTGAGCGTGAGCCAGCAGTGGCCCTGGAAGCAAGAAGCCATCCCAGACTGCATCATACAGGATCACAGCCTTTTGATCAAGAGAATGGATCTTTACCCTTTACCCTAATTATCACGTCTAAGACATTGAAGCCTGTTTTGTGCTCCCCAGTGTAGGAAAAACACTGGTAAACAGGAGTGAGTTCAGTGGAGGCCATCAACATGCTCATGGCTAGTGTATTGATCCTTTGAGGAGAGACTGAGGGAACCGGACTTCTTCACTTTTAACAAAGCTCATCCCAACTCCACCCACATATCACTTAGTTACAAGCCAATTTTTTTTTCATTTACTAGTAACATTTACCTACCTCTGTACTACCAGTTTATATCTTTGTTATTATGGAGATAAACAGTCTAAAATACAGAATTATCAGTTTGGCTACCAACTTTGTTGTTCTGAGTCAAAAGACTATATAACAGGTAGATTAATTCAACTATCAACCAGCTTTTGTTAAATTTCTCCTTCACCCTCTGAAAGACCTCTTCCACACTTGCACCAATCAGCACTTTACTATTAACTACAGAAGTTATTATTAACTAAGAATGACTTACCTTGACTAATTTTTCATCACTGTATGACTTCAGAAAATACTATACAAGCTTCCACTTAGCATATAAGTACAAGCACAGTCCTGAAATATACCCAATTCAATAATGATTTTTTGAGAAAAGATGACTGTTGTTTGTAGACTTGGTTTACTCTTTGACCATGTCTATCTATAGCTATGTCAGACATACCAAGCAATGAACCAGGGTGAGGGTCTTTCCAGGTGATCCCATCAGGAGCAAAAGGAGCTGAGGCTAGAAGCAGGGCTGGAGACGAGCTGCAGTGCACATTGCAAGGGGAAGGGATCCATCCAGGAGGCCAACTACCTACAGGGATGGAGATGAAGCTGGAGGCTGGCATTTCTTCAACGTCACTGGGACAGGGGCTAACAGCTCTTGGCTGGGCCATGGACAGTGTTGAAAGGCACTCCCAGAGGAGGCCCTCTGGTGCCCTCAGGGCCCTGGCAAACTGTTTCTCTGGCTTTATGCTACCTTTTTGCCCTTGACACATGTGATTGCACTCAACTAACACTCTAGGTTCCATATTTTCTGTAAGTCCTTAAGAGGGATTCCTCAAATAGATCTCTGAACAATAAATTGAATAAATGATTATAAAAGATCAATAATGAAATTGCTTCAGATTTTGGTGTGACAGGATCTGGCATTCAATGTACTGTCCCAAGGCAAGGTGCTTCTATTGGAAGATAAACTAAGTTGTTGATGCATTATCTTATTTTCTGTGGCAAAGATTTTGCTCCTAGCTCTGGAAGCAGACAAGCCCTCATAGTCAGGTCTTAACTCCTTGCAGAATCTTGGCAGTGGATTGCAGGGGCTTTGCTGAAGTTTTCTCTAATACAGAGCATTTCTAGGACGTACATAATGTTTTATGAGGATTTAAGGACTCGGGAGCTGGCTGGAAAAACAGAGAGGGTCAAAGCAAGGCAAATCTTGATTCTACAGCCTAAAGATGGAACAAAGCTTCAAAAAAACAGACTTTGTAGAATTAGGCTCTTTCTGTCCATGTGATGGTGTATATTGCTTATTTCCGAATTGAACTGGGATCAGGACAAATTGAACTGTTCATCAGGACAAAAATAAACAAGACAACATTTATGTTAATCAGTGATAGTCCTGGAGTGGTGCTTATAAATCATTGATGTTGCTTTGGCAAGAATATCATCTTGCTCACCAGAACTTTTTGAAGTAGCAATGTTAGATTTTCCACTATTCCAGAGAATATTCTCCTTATTTTTAGAATATTAAGCTTCTAAAAACATCTTTGTGTCCACTCAGGTAAAAGGGTCATATGTTTGCAAATTGCTACACCCAAGATGAATCAGTATCTCTCTAGAAATTATAAAGCTGTAATACCTTCCTAATATGGAAAATAAAATTGTGCATCTGGTTTCTTTAATTCTCGCCTTTGTTTATCTTTGATTAACTTAGGAGCTACTGACTCATACTCCTTTTGTCATGGTTACCCTCCTACTTTTTTTTATGTCATTGCTATGACTAAGATTAGATTCCTGAAATGCTAGTTTGTTGACCTTGAAGTTTGCTTTTGAATTTATTTTTATGCTGTGATTTGAATAATGAGCGTGGTGTTTTAATATATGATGCCATCAGTTTTAAAAAAATCATCATCCTTCAAAATATGTATAGGATCTTGCAAGAGAACTTAGAAGTTTTACACTCTCCTTGTTTGAAAACTACGTAAAAAAAGAGGGGAAATGGGATTAAGAGGGGGAACTTCAGGCAAACTTTTAAATATTTTTAACTGTTTCCTAGAAATATAGGTGAAAGTGGCCATACCAATCCCTAACATTCTGTGATTCTGTGATACTGTGATACTGACCACTGGCACAAAAGCTATGCAGCTAGATTTGTGGAACTTCTTAACAAAAGACCTCATGCTGCCTACATCATTTCATGATATGTTAAATCATTGCTACTTGTGATTCAATGTTTCACAGTATCGAAGTAAAAGTATTTACATAACTGCCTGACAACCTCTACATAAATTTGAAATAACAGTTCAGTAAATTGATAGTCAAAACATGAGCTAGAAACGTTATCCACTGGAAGTGGCACATCCACTGCTAATGGCACTTCCACAACTCACTAATCACAGAAAACAGATATGCCATCCTCAGCAATTTCTGTTAACAAATCTCATGACATCTGAATCTTCAAATTTGTCTCCAAAACTGAAAGGGCTCTACTGCCTTCTTTTTTTGTAGTCCACGTGTACATAATTCTCAAATCCAAGGATGACCCTCTAGCAGCTTATCACAATACTGAAAAAAAAAAATATTTTTAACTCAGAACAATAAATTGATTAAATCAAGCCTATGACAGATATAATAATTTTATTTGTCATACAGTTTTAAACCATGTTATCCAAATGTTATCTCTTGTTCCACAATGTTTCATTATTATTCATCTTTTAAAGATTTGCTTAATGCCAGAAAACATTGCGGTATTTGAAAGTACTAGTAAAATACCATTTCTTAACACAGAAGTCTCATGGTCTGAGATTCTGATCTATAAAAATAGAAAACACATTTTTAATTTTAAGAAGATGAGGGGAGACTTTAATGCATCTCTATTGGGAGGTAAAGATTTACTTCAATTTGTTGCTGTTTGTAATCCCGAAGACTAGATGCAAAGCTCAGTGACACAATAGAAGTCTGCATGATTTTTAGGGTAGTTTGGATCAAGACCTAATTAGTTATTTTCTTTTCATTTCTGTGCCTCTGGTAAAGGATTCCTTTCTGGTTTCAAACTATTTATAGGAGCACTGTACAGCGCCCATTTTTGAAGCAGAACAGGATAAATTTTGTTTATTTTACTGTGAGCTGGCTAAGACTCTAGGAAAGTAGGTTCAGGGAGCTAAGAAAAATCTGAAAGGTGTGTTTTAAAAACAAAAAATAAAAGCAATTAAAAATATTCCTACTGCAGCTAGCTATTATCAAAGACAGCTTTATGATACTTAATGTAAGTATACATTGTGTGATTCCTATCCACATCTTTCAAACTTAATTTGTTAATTCCCTAGCCTGTAACAGCTTTCTTTATCAAAGTAAGAAAAGCCATGTAAGCCCCATATTGGAAATACCTAGGAACTCTGAATCCATTAATTCACTTTCTGTTTAGAGTAGATTTGATTCCTCATTCTTCTGCAATAAATAAACTTCTTTAAAGTATTTTCATAATGAAACATAATAAAAATTGCAAGACATGCAATCTTTAACTAGCCTACATAATGAGTTTACACAATCTGACAATAAAGGGGATTATTTAACATGAAGCTATTAACTCATTTAATCCTTAGTCTGAAAGCAATGTTTTCCTACTACCTTCAGTACATCTGCATTTGCACTTCTTTGCATGCAAGCTGCAGCAGTAAAATACCACCCTGAATCAATTATGGAATATATGAAGACAGTTCCAAATAATTTCTGACTTATCATATGGATTTGCACTGTATTTTACTATTGTTTTAATGTCCTCCAAGGAGATAATATAATGTTGTGACCATCTGACTTTAAGAATCAGTAGAAGCAGAACAGAACAAACCACCAAATGAATGATAGTAGCACTGAAATTTCTCATAGGATTCTGGTTCTCCAGGCTGAGATCTGAATGTAGATTCTGTCATCACAATAGCATCATTGTCCCTGTGCGAGCATTTACCATATAAGAGTCTTACCTTTGGTGAACTGTAACTGTAAAGGAACATTTCAATACTTAATTGACAAGTGATTAGGAACTACAGAAAAATAAAAGACATTTTAAAAGAAGATAAAGGAAATCTGGAAAAGCAAGTATTAATGCTAGAGTTTGACTTTGTTATAATTAATGACAAAAATACTAAAATGTTCCAGAGTAGAGGATTTCTCAAATTATTTTTAAAGATTATTTTCTCAGATTAATTTGAAATCCTTAATAGAGGATTCTGAGATTAGAGGACTTATAGATTTTAAAATCATATGCTCTTAGAATGCAGATTGTCTCAAGTTCTTCTAAAGTGCATCTGTTTTACCTTTATTTAAATTTAGATCCTCAAGTCAGTGACTAAGTCTGTTTCCTTTGAGATAACCCCCACACACGCTCTCCCCATACTACAGCCCCCCCCACCCCAATAAATCTAATGGCAGAATTCCTTTCTCACATAAAAAGAAAAGTGAAACAGAAAGGTAGTTTATTAGCTGGCAATCAATTTAATAAGGCAACTGGTAAAGTGACTTAGCTGAATCCAGATGCAGGACTCCCCAGGTAATCCTGAGATGAGCTCCTTCTTCAACAGTGGATGTTTTGAAGGCAAAAGAGTTATTTGAGGAAAAATGAGGAGTCAATATTTTGAAGCTAACCAGGGATCTGGGATGCAAAACTCTCAAAACTCTTATATGCATATTAATTTCTGGTGCCCTGCTTTAGACACACAGACCATCTTTACATGTTTTTTTAAGAAGTTTACTAATTTTTCAAATGGCTGATGTTTTACACTTTCTTTTATGTCAGATTGCAGCTACTATTTGAAGTCAGCTAGAACACTGAAGCAGTTATTCCTTGTTAGGACAAACCAAAAGAAAAGGATGAAGGGCACATTTTGCAATACAATTCACAGTGATTTACTAAACAGCAAAGGAATGCTGAGGCTTAGGGATCTTGCAACCATTGCAGTGTTTTGGAGAAAGTTCACCCTTGTGGCTAGAAACATGAGTTCAATGTAATTATCTCTTCCAGTGTATCATCTGTAATGCTGTACCTTCACACATGCTTAACATAGGCTTTATTTTCCATTCTGTAATGCATTTCTCTTTCCACAGTAAATGCCAAAGATCACCCAGTCCCTATTAGCACACCACCCAAAGGTTGACTTTCCCTGGAAATTGTGCAATTTACATATGTAGTTTCATTCCCACTAAACAGTAATTAAATTCTGATATTGCTAAGCATTTCTGAATGTTCAATACAGCTTACTTTTAATGAGACACAGCCAGGAGGCAGTTAGATTAAGTTAATTTTTATTTAGACAAAAATTCTTCTGGCATTCATGTGTTGTCTCATTTTTTCCATCACCATCACATATTGAGGAGGAAGGAAGGAATCATGCTCAGAGGGGAAGGACAAGCTGGCGTACCAGCTCACATAGGGGAAACTGTCTCAGCAGCAAGGCACTCGGTCTCTTTTGCTGTGAAAACTGCAGGGGAAGGTTCTTCCTACAATGCCAGAAACCAGGGATTCCCATAGCCTTGAAGTTCCACCCTCCAAGTATGTCTCGCCAGCCTCATGAGCCCTTTTAGTAACCCACCCTTTTATTGCAATATCTCTGCATTTCTAGGGATTCAGTGTCATGGCTCCACATGCGTTGAAAACAGTCGCATGTTCTTCACTCAGTTGTCAAGGTCATCATTGCCTAGATGTTGAGTGGATGCAGTGATGAGCTACTTTAATCCTACTATGGAATGCAGAACAAAACTGGTAAACAGTGCCAGCAACAGCAGATCTGTTCATAGTCAGGCCCACTGCCATCTGAGCAAGTATAAATTCAGTTTAAAAGTATCAATAGTTTCACTGAGTTTTGCTTAGTCAGGACTTACATTGTCTACTGATGGTTAGAAATCTCCCCAGTACCAAATCAATAGATCTTGATTATAATGGATTGGAGCTCAAGAAGGAATTCTCCCCCAGTCTACTGCAGCAGAAAACGGGATATTTTTTAATATTTATAGTTTTACCTTTTCTTTTAGAGTAAACAACATCCAGTCTTCACCAGATTCTAGGCAGGTCCAACATGTCTCTCCTCTTTCAGAACTGTGGTAGCGCCACTTGAAAACTATTACTGGCTTAGCAGAGTATGTTGTCAATCTTGCGTTTTCCGGTATTTTGCAAGCACATTCAGTTTTGCTGTGTGGAAGACCAGGCAAAGTCTGTGTAAGAGGCAGTGTCATCTAGACTAAACATCATACCTGCTTGCAGTTACAAACAATTAACTTGATCTTCAAAGTCCTTTCCTGTCTGTCAAGGTTTAGGGTCAAGGCTGTCCACTAGACCTATAATAGCCACTCTCTATTAATCCCATTCCACTCCCAAAGGAGAAGAGAAAGAGAATAAAGAAAAGAGACTTATGGGTTTGAAAAGAAAGATAAACCAGCTTTAGTGAAAATAATAATGAAATTTAATATATACAAATATGTACAAAACTGCTATCAACCCAAAGCCCCCTGATGGCAATTACATCACCGCCACGACTGATGCTGTGGAGCAGACACTGGCAAAGTCCCAGATCAGACTCAGTAGGAGATGGAAACTGAATTCAGGAGCTAGATCCTGGAACTGGATTCAGGAACACATCGATTGGGATCAAAGGCAGAATGGACAGAGTCCTCCTTGGATGCCAACCACTGAAGAAGAGAGCTTGACCCTCATGATCCCTCAGCTTTATTTTTAATATGACAGATATGAGATGGAATACCTTGTTGGCCAGTTTAGGATCACCTGTCCTGGCCACTCTTCCCCACAGATATGGCTTTTACTTTCTGCACCCCCAATGTGGTACACAAGATTCAGCAGTGCCCTTGGTCTGCACCCAATCCTTGCTAGTAACTCTAAACATTGAGAATTTTCACTGCTAGAAGCAGACACTGTCTCTGAAAATATGTTATTAACCTCAGAAAGTGCAGTTAGTCAGAAGAGATTTAGCTGAAGAGTAAATTCACAGAACAGAATTGTTCTAACTCAAACCAGGACATTGTCATATTCACTGACATATTCCAACCTAGGTCATCATTAGCTATGAAATCCCACCTTCTAAAGTCACTTCATTTGACTGAATAGCCAACCCAACTAGAAGCCCAGACATGGGTACATTCAACAGCTGTTCACAGAAAAATTATTGGGAGGTTACAAAATTTCTGATAGGGTGCCACTGAACAGTAAAACACAGTTACAGCAAAAGAAACAAGTCAAAAATTGCAGTTCAGTATTTTCTATTTTTTCCATCCAGCACTCCTTTGCTTCATACTAAACAGACAATTAAAAAGAACTTCCAAGAACTCAGCTTACATGCATTCATGGTAAGGGTCTCAGTAAGATCAAAATCTGCCTCCTTTCTGGATTTTGGATTATGTTTGGCTAGAAATAGACATATACAAATGATTTACCTCTCGAGTTCCAGTGTTTTTATATTATAAGAGTTCCAGACATAGACATACTAACTGGCACATCAATCAGATAAAACCACTTAAACTGATTAATGAATGATAACATCTCTTTTTTTATAACTACTTAATATCTGCTGTGTTCATTTGCTTTATCTTCTTGGGTTGTTTTTAATGAGGCAGCTTGACTTCTTTTTTTTTTTGAAAATCACCTTATAAACAAAATGATGAATATATGCACATAAAAATGTAAACTGGTGACATCATTAGCAGGGATAACATGCATCTTTCATCTAACAATTCTTGGCTGCCGTTTGCAAGAGAGAGACACATAGCCAATGATTTTAAAACTTTAAAAATACAAAATTATATTATTTTGCATTGAATTCTGTTTACTAGTTTGGATGACTCTTATCTTCATGTCTGTGGAAACTTATCAAGAATGATGTGTTCTGCAATGATTGCAATTAGAAATATTTTATAAAAAGGTGGTTTATATTTTTTTATGCTCCAAAACGACAATAAGCTGTATTCTGTCTTCATTCTACATTTGGAATTTCCACTGAAGTCAATAGAACTGTTGAGCAAAATTAGAGACAATAGTCTAAGGTCTAGGTAAGGAATGAGGCTTTTTTCGGTGGGAAGAGCATCAAGCTGACTTTATTTTTTCTGTCCTCATTCCCACCATCCTACCCCTAACTCTACACATATACCCACACTATCTGCCCAGCATGGAATTACAATAATTATAACTATTGAAAAACAAAACAAAACAACAAAATATTTGATGATAAACAGGGGTACCTTTCTGTAGTAGCTTATCCTCAAGAAATGAACTCCCCACATACGAATCTCAGAGAACTCCTTGGATGACTGATATTTATAAATTGGGATATTGTTTACTCAGAATATTGTTTCTCAGAGTGTTTAAATGCACCTAATCAAGATATTACATCAGACATCTTAAAAAAACATGTATACGGTATGAGATGAAGTTCCAGATATATCAAAATACGTGATTTACAAAAAAACTTCTATGTAGTCCTTTACATGGGCAAGTTTCTCCTGTTTTAGAGAAAGCTTATATGTCAGTTGTAGAGTGTTTTGAACATCTCACAGGGAAGAGTTTTGTTAAAGCGTTAGAGAAGTTACATTAGCAAATCTCTTCATAACAGAGCTTGCCTGCCATTCTGGAGGCCACCTCATGGAGACATTGGATGTTGTCTGAAGGGCTGTCAGAACAGATGAATACAGCAGTTGGTCTTTGGTAAATGGAGGATATCAAAGGGGATAAATATGGATGTAGCCTTAGTAAATCTGTCCTACAATTCTTTTTGCCAGCAATGAACTAATGCACGATCAAGATATTATTTGTAGTCATACTGCTTTGCATCATTTATACTTAGGAACACAAACAAAGGAATTCACAATAGAAATGAGCTAATGCTGTCATCTGGGGTTTAGTATAGTGAGAGCACTTTCAAATACCTTTGTTATTTTAGATGCTCAAGGATATGAAGCAATAGCCCTTGTCTTTCTTTATGTTTGGAAAATTCCTCTGTAGTTTATGCATCAAGTTGTAATTAAAGAACAATGAAGAAAGAAAAAATAGACTGACCACAAGGATCTTAATTTGTTACTGAGAGACAAATAGCTTTTATAGGAAACAGTGAAAGCATTCTGTGCAAAGGCTCTGAAGAACATAACATCAATGAAAAGTGTCTAAATGTTAGCATTTACCTTCATGTACATTTGTATGGACAATCTTATTTTACATCTGTGGTTATGTATATCTTTTCATTGATCAGTGCAAATCATCCTTGAGGTATCCACACACTTTTTTACATATAGAAGGAATATAATACACTTGCTATATAATGATATGATATAGCAGAATACAGCCACTAACCAAATTATCACTGATCTCCAGCAAATATTGGATGGCCCACAGATGGTCTATCCAAAGTGAGGAATGGAGGTGTAGTTATCTAAATTATCTGCTACATACATGGCTGAAGAGAACATAATAAAATGATTTATTTTCTCTTTGTTCTATTTGTTTTAATTTGCATAACTGAAACTGTTTCAATAATACACCTCGAACATACCGTGGGATCATTAGAAAAGTTCCTAGCAGTTCTGGGAAAGTTCCTAACAATTCTTTGTGATTACTGTGTTAAATTTCTTGTTGTTCCTCTGTCTTTTCTAATGCTGTACCTATTATTTGTATCATTTCAATGCGTGTGGCCCTGATTAGTGCACAAACTATTGGACTCCTAAATTAATATGATTTGCACAATATATTTAACTTACGTATAATATGTATTTTTTATATATATATATTTATACATTTATACACATAGGCTTCCAGATAGCAATCTTCAAAGCTTCCATGGGTGGCTTATTTTCACTGAAAATGTGATTTTCACACTGATGTGAGAAAGCAAACTTTACAGCTGAACTGTGTTCTCTTGACACATCTGAAACAGTAAAATAGAATTCCTTTGACAGATAATTGGTATATGATCGTTGTTAACCATGGCTGGAGTTTCCTGTTGACACACTGACTAGGAAGTTACATGGAAAAAAATATTTAGGTGGAGGAATCAGAATTATTTCAGTGAGCTGCAAGACTATTTAGATGCTGACAATAGAAGTGCATGCAACTCCTGTTCACTAAAGAGCTACAAATTCATTATAAGATTCCTTTGAATTGTCTAGAATCAGAATAGTTCAGCCATTTCACACAGAATTCAATAAGGCTTTTTTAAAAAGTAGTTCTTCTGAACCTACATATACATATAGACTTATATGACTGCCTTGTTAGCTATTGTAATCCCTTAAATTCCTTCTCAGTTGGAGCACAGAATACTTACATCTAGGGAAAATAATATGATGGACAGATTTTTGGTGCTGTCAAGGCATATCCTGCTTTCCTCTTCGGATGTATTTCTCTATAATAACAATAAAACTTACATTTGAAAGCTGACTTTGATTCCCAGCTGCAGTTCTCTGTTTTCCTAGCTCAGCTGATCTTAGACACCGGCAAACTTAGAAGGTGCTATAAACCTCATGAGAGCTTCCCTCAATAACTGTTCTCATCAGCACATTCTTTAGCTATTTTTATTACATTCCTCTTAAACTGAAGTCATACAGTAGGTCAGCTGTGGTACACAGAAGGAATTGCTTTCACTGGATCATGTACAGAAGAATGAAATAAGGAAAACTTCAGAGTTTTACAGAATTCCCTAGGACAATCCATACTTAGTTACTCTGAGAGATTCCAACTAAATATTTAGGAAGTTATCTGTGGTTTTCTTTCCAGAGACTATATTCAGGAGGTAGAGTTTTGGAAGATCTACCCAACAACCTTTCTTTTTAAAATTATTCTACCTGAAGTGGATCTAGGAATTGAACCTCCTTATAAGCCACATATACAACCATAATCTCTTCTTTATTAGGAGCCCTAGCTATATAAATTGCAAACTTCTCCAGTTCTGCTTTCTAACCAGTTGTTTACCTTAGAGAGACTAGCAAAGCATTCTTAGTTTGTCCAACTTTGTATTTGCATTAACTTGTCAGATGTTCTGCTTCCAATACAGAAAATTCCAAAACTTTCTTCCTTGTGTTATCATGCAGGCCTACTTCTCACATGGCCAGTACGAACAGAAAAGTAGTAGACACAAATCACTAAAATACTCACTTGCTTCACTAAATAGGAATAGGCTTAGATGTCTAAGTAAATACTTTAATGAATTAAAGTCTTAAAATATTTCTCTGATTTTATCAACTGTTAGTGGTAGTGAACAAAAGGAAATTTTCAGCAAACTCAGAAATATTTTCCATCACTAAATTTAGCCACTATGTCTTTTAAATGCCTCTTTCCAAAAGAAAGCCACAACTTTGACTCTGAACTTGCTATTAGCTGTGCGTAATTAGGCTGGTCCACCACATAGGTCCTCCTTGCTGCAGTCTTCACACACTCCCTGACCTTCTGCTTTGCAGTAAGCAACAGAACTGTGCATCTCTTGCATGATTTTTGTCTCCTCACTCTCTCTAGAAGAAGCAATGTCCTGCTAGGGTTTAAGCTTTCAGATTAGGAAAACTGTTACATATTTACATTACAAAAGGCAAAGTGGAAGAGGAGCTTGGCTGAAGAGTTCTTGTCCCTGCAAGAACTCCAGGTCTCAGTTTAAAACATAAGAAAGCTCTGAGAGAGAAGATTTTACCCATTTGCAATGCACTGTACATAGCAAATGAGCAGATCTCATAATTACAGAATTCATTACAGAATTATGATCCAGTTTTTTGGTTGTAGAAAAGGAGTTTGAACTTGAGCTAAAATTCTATGAGAAATCTCTACAGAGAGTCTTGGTGGACCAATGGTAGCCGGTACACCTGTGGAGATGTGTTGCAACCCTCTCTGTTAGTTGGTTTCCTAAGTGCTGTAGGTGTCATGGCCAGGCTTATCACACAGCTGGACTCTATCTAAGAGGTGTTGAAGACATGAATAATAGAGGTCAGGTCATCACCCACAAGAAAGGGACATGATATTTGAGACAACTGGACACAGTGAAAACATTACTCACAAATGCTGCGATGTGAGAACTTAGCAAAGGGTCTAATTGTACTTAGGTAACTTGCTTGTGTTTATGACTCGCATTCTAGTTTTGATGCATTGATTTTTAAAGAAAACGAATACATTTATTGCAAGAGTAATTTAAACACTGTCCTTATTTGCATAAGTTAAAGAATTTTGCACACCTTAAATATTTTTTTTTAATTCCTACCCCAAATATTTTTGTGTGGTTTTTTGTTTGTTTGGGTTTTTTCATGGTGAGGCCTAGGTGTTTAAGCCTTACTGCCTAATGAGAAAACATATTTAGCCTTTGTCAAGCAAGGGTAAGATTCTATGCCTGTGGGAAAATACTCCTACTCAATTTTCAAAGTTATTGTTTCAAGAACAAGTAATTAGAAACCATAACAAATCCAACGATAACTTAAACATCTTTGTGATATAGAAAAGATTTGACTGTATGAAAATCCATAATTATATGAACAGTTAAATTTTAAATGGTCACTAATTTGTACCAGTTTTATCCAATGTGTTATTTATGTATATTCTCTAAAATAATTCTAAAACTTTAGAATTATTTAGATTACTCACATGAATATTTAATAAACTGCCATTATGACATGCTTGGTGATTTTAAAAGTGTGACTAGACATAATAACCTAACTTTGAGGTAACCCTGCTATGTAAGCACTGGATGGGATCAGATGACTTTCAGAAGATAATTTTTTTTTCCTTTATCTCAAAGGAATTATTTCCCTTGTTGTAGTTTGGGACCTCTGCCTCTTGTCTCTTCACTGCACAGCTCTGCAGAGAGTCTGACCCTGCCTTCCCTATGGTCTCCTTTAGGCAGTGGAGGATTTTGGGCCCATCAACCTTCTTCTCTTCTACGGACTGAATGAACTGCTACTCCTCTCATGCCATGTTTTCCAGCACCCCAACCATCCAGGTGACACTGACTTTGCTTCAGCTTCCCAGTAACTTTCTTGTACTGGGAGAACCGCTATGGCTGCCGTTTTCAATTTTTTTAATATCCCAAGCACTTTTCTTGCCTTCAAGATTCTATTGCAATTTCTTGGCCTGTGATATTTCGCACAATGTTTCCATCACTTCAGGAACATAATGGAAGAAAAAAGCTTAAAAGTTTTGAAAAAAACACAGATAACGTGATTGTTGTTTTTTTCCAAAGGACAAGTTTTAATTAGGTTAGTTAAAAAGTGTAATTCACAAATTATCCTGGCAGTATACAGAAATGTGCATCTCCACAGCTGTTACAGTTTGTTTTATTTTGGCTATTCCTTTGATATGTCCAATTTTAACAATAACCTTGATGAAATACCAGGGAACATAGCACACATAGTCTACATAGCTGTTTTTGGAGACCCACAGAATTTTCCACAGACCACAGAGGGCCTTTTTAAAGAAACTTGAAAATAACAGAAGTCAGTAGAAACGAAACGCTCCCACCTTGCAGTGAAAGCTAAAGGTTAAAGTCTCACCCAAACCTGGATTTCCCATGGTCTACCACAGTTAAGACAACATTTCTGTGACATTTCTCCTTGCCACTGTTTTTCATCTAAAAAATAACCATTTGTAATAACAAATAGACCAGGAACTCATCAATGCATTCAGGGTCAAGATGAATCTGATTTCCACAGAGCTAAAACAAAGAATCTAAGACAGCTGGAAAAGCAAGCTAAGAAAATATTTTCAATGGCAATTTAAGACGATCTAATGCTTCCACTGTTGCACCCTGGAATTACTGGACCTGATTCCAACCATGCCTTCTCTCTGATGATGTCTCTAACACATCAATTGGGGGCAGAAGCGTCCTACACTGTCCATTTGCATACAGTGGATGTTAACTGAAAGAACAAGAATCCTGTACTGAAATTACCATGAAGAAATGCTGTGAGGTCATACATAGTATTTATTAAAGGTAGATTTTGGATTTCTTTAGGGTTCTTTCTTGAAGTTGTGCAGTAAGTTTACCTTCACAGGAAACAGCCCTGTTAACATAATTAAAAGAGGTAGTCTTTAGGGGTTAGTTTTTAACTTCATCTTGGAAAAGTTACTAGTAATTCCAAAAGAGAAAGGGAAGAAAGAAGGAGTCTGGGTTACATTTCTGCCCTAATACCAGTCCTAGAAATGTCTCCTAATGAATGCTATAATACAGGGGATTTATGTATATCCACCAATGTATACATCAGCAATTGTTCATCTGTTAGTGAGTGTTTTATTATCTGCATAAAATGGATCTTGATAAATCTAATGGAAATTTTACTATAAGGTGTATTAGACTGTGAATCTTTTGCTGTGATAGAGAATATTTCCG
The DNA here is from genome assembly GCA_013401335.1 of Brachypteracias leptosomus. NCBI lineage: Eukaryota > Metazoa > Chordata > Aves > Coraciiformes > Brachypteraciidae > Brachypteracias > Brachypteracias leptosomus. Next base: position 28,752 of record VYZX01004336.1, read on the forward strand.
GACAGTGATAGATGGGAAAGGTTTATCTCGCAGGGGCAAAAGGGTGCTGGGACAGGAATTAGCAGGGCTCATTTGGAGGGCTTTAAACTAGATTCAAAGGGGGATGGGGTTGTAGCTGGGTTTGCACCAGTGGGACAGCACTCTAGAATTGATGAAAACTGGGAGGCCTCTCGTCCCCCTAGGGTGAAATCGGTGTGCTCAGCTCGCTCCCTGAAATTCCTGTACACGAACGCGCGTAGCATGGGGAATAAGCAGGAGGAGTTAGAAACCTGTGTACACTCAGGAGACTATGATCTGGTGGCAATTACTGAGACATGGTGGGACAGCTCACATGACTGGAATGTGGTCATGGATGGCTATGTCCTTTTCAGGAAAGACAGGCCAGCAAGGCGAGGTGGTGAAGTTGCTCTTTACGTGAGGGAGCAACTACAGTGTATTGAGTACTGTA
>VYZX01004337.1:21951-77901 GCA_013401335.1 Brachypteracias leptosomus
GAAGTCTTCCCAACATCATTTATCATATTTTGCAAGAATTGATGAAGTATGAACCAGACATTTTTCTCTCCAACAGCAATGGAAACAGAGATAACACCCAGAGATTCCAGTCAGCTTCCTCCCAGTGACCCAACTCACCAAGATGAGGAACACCAAAAAACCCCCACACTCATCATACACTACACAGAATTTGTTTCAGATCTTTGTTATATTGTAAGCTTCCCTCTCATACTCAGGGAATTTTGCTTTCTGTGAAATAAAAGCCTCCTTGTAGCCTATCAAGTAATTCCCCTCTCTCTACAAAGCATATCTCTCTTTGGGGAGGGTGAGAAAAATGTCCTTCACCACTGCACTTCTCCACTCAACTCCTCTCCTGAAAAGCTGTTCTGCCAGCATTCATCTTTTTAAAAAAAACTCTGGAGGAAATTAATCTTTGTTAGCATTACCTGGATCTATAAAATTACCTGGCACTACATAAACAAGTGACTAATACTACTAGGCAGTGTTTACATTCACAGGCATAACAAAATTAATGTCAGAGGTCAAGGTCTGAGGCCAACACCATATAAAGGTGGGAAATGACAGGAGTGCTTACAGGGTGCCTTCAGCTATTTATGAAGCTGAGACCTTATCTAAGTGCTCAAAATCCAGCCCCTCCTATAGGAAACTTCTGTTTTAGCCCCTCACCTCCTCCAAAACCTTTATTCTGCTGCTCAGGTTTTCTTCTATTTCTTGCATCTTCTTTTGTGCCTCTTCTTTCACACGCTGCATTTCAGCATCACCGCCCTGAGCCAAGCTTTCAACTGCCTTACTGGAAGACCAAAATACAGAGAGAAATCCCATTGCATATCCACGTGGAAAACATTTAAAGTGTGAGTGGTTGACAGATTATGTACAGGTATCTTCCCCTTTATCTGTACCTGCTGCCACCTTAAGGTTAAATACAAATATCTACACACTATATAACAATTTTGGTGGTGTAGTCTGAGAGCTCCACACACATCCCCCTGGATAAACAAGCACTTTATATATCTGATAAAGAAGTGTAATATTTCTTTCATATTTTTTAAGCTTCCAAAAACAGTCTCAAGCATTTGGTAGAGTTGTATTTTCTACAGAAAATAGCACTGGAACAAACTGAAGATGAATAAACTGTAGCTGCTGAGATCTCTAACTGCCTTTTCAGTAATTGGCAATACCCTGTAAGAACAGAAGAGCTAGAAACAAAGGGTGACCACTTGTTTAGGATTTCTCCCTAAATTAGGCTTCCTATTAGGAACTTGTGCAAGATTCCATTCCAAACCCAGCCATACCCTTTCACAGCTACTTGAAGAGACCAAACAAAAATTAATCTGGTCCTCTGGATCTACTTAAAACTTGGCCTCTCTGAACTACAGAAAAAAAGGCTAATTGATAATTCAATGCTATGTGAGAAAATTTCATTGAAACTGAGGCCCATGTAGCAGGCAGTGGCTGTCAGTCATTGCCAGCCTGCATTAGTTTTGAACCAGACATCTAGAAGGAAATTTTAATGTAACAGGCTATTGTCAGCCCTACTCATTCCCTCCTCAAAGCATATTCCACCTTGCCCATGCCATAGGACAATGTAGCACTATGTAATTCTGAAACAAGTCATATTTATCTAGAAAAGAGGTTCTAACAGAAAAGTGGGAGGTTTAAGCCTATCTGTTCTCATATCATTAAAACCCACAAGAATTAGTTCTGAACTGCTTTCTCAGCTTTATTGAGAAGGTTTTTTGTGTAATGTCTTCTCAATCCAGTGCTGTAAAATAAAAAGTCCATCTCTTCACCTGTTGAGACATTTAAGCTCTCAGCTATGATAGCAATGCTGAGCCATTCTCAACTAGGGAGTCATTTATTTACCTGAAAAATACAGTAGAATGAAGAATAACATCAAAGTCACATCATCCACTATAACTACATCAACACAACTGTGTATTTAAGAATTCACACGTGTAATTCCTGTAATGAAGCAAGCAATTTCTAGGCAAGTGCCTTTAAAATACTACTTTGGGATCCTCATATGCCAAAAATATTAGGGAAAAAAAACCCCAGAAGCAAGATCTTGGAAATCCTAAGTAACAGCTATCAAGAAATAGAGTGGTACTTACGAGGCCTTGATGAGCAGTTTCTCCCTCTCCTGCAGCTCACGTTTCAGACTTTCTATCTCAACTCTGAGCTCAATGTTCTAGGACAAAAGAACCAAAGTGTCTGGAGAGAATTCAGAGGTCACCCGACCCAAAAGTTATTGGCAATGTGTAAATTACTTTTTGCTTGGACCATCAAATACAAAGTATTATTGGGCTCAGAATAACATGGAAACATGGACATGTTTTAGGTTAAGGGCATATTTTGCAAAGTTCAAGATTCAGAACTTTCAAAAAGCATTTAGGACCATTTTACTCAAGCAATACAAATATCCCCTCCACACATTTAACTACTGCAACTGAGTATTGCAGATCAACCTGGGAGTTTCCAGGGATTTTTCTCTGAGCTATGAGATATTTTCTTTTCTTTAAAAAACTGATTGTATCAATTATCGAGGGTTTTAATACATTTTAAAATTCTTTTGTTACAGCCTGAGAAAACTACTCACGACATAAGCACACATTGCACACACAACCCCTTGCCCTGCAGTTGACAGGCCCCATTTCAATACACTGGCAATCACAGGAAAGACACCAGTGCAGAAGACCAGGACAAAAAAACAAATTCAGGAGTTGTGCTGCTGCTTCTGCTCCCCATTCAGTACTTTATTTCAGTAGCACAGCTCCCCAAGACACATAACCACTGGCTGGAAATAAAATCTCTTAGTCTGTCTCATAACTATGGGAATTCATGCATTTCAAACTATTTTTTTCTACACCTTATAATGGTCATTTTAATTTAGTTATTACTGAAAAGGATTAAGCCAGAAAAAAAAACCCAATCACACCAAAATTACCAGTAACAAAAAAAGGCTCAAGAGTAAAGTAAAACAGGTAACCTCCCCACAAAACAAATTCTTCAGAAAGATACACAGTTCTGTTAAATTCTTCTAAATACATACAATTTTGTATATTTCTTCAGTGGGACCATCAAACTTCTGCTGCATTCGCTCCTCCAGAAAGTATATACGAAGCTTCAGGTTGAAGTTTTCTTTCTTCAGATCAGTGATTTGCTGGGAAATAAGGAAGACAATGAGTAAATTTATTTTACTTGGTTTGAAACACATGATCAAAGAGTGAAAGCTCCTATCATTTGGTTTTGCTCTCCACAGCACGAGACTAGAATGAACCCACTGGACCTAGTTGAGCATGTGCATGAGTGTGGGTGACACCCACACGTATCCAAACTGTCAAGGTGTTAACAACAACCACATGTGACACCCAAGTCAAAAGGAAACATCCTTCCCTCCAAGACAGTGTCATTGAGGGAGCTGCAAATCCTTCAACAGGTTTCTGTCTTCTACAGCTCAGCACATACCACAGAACATATTTTTCTCCCAAGATTCCATCCCAGCTGTAACATTTTTTTCCCCCATCTCCACTCCTCACCCTAACAAGAAGAAATCCCACTCCAGCCTACCCCTTCGGAATGCTTTGGGGTTTTAGTTTTAAGATATACAGACACACTGGCACACACATTAACTTTGTATGTTTGTGTAAGATATTATCATCTAGCTTGTGTTTATTTTTGGCCCTGCAAAACACTGAAACACAAGCACTTAAACAAATAATTATAAAATAGTATTGTAATTATATAATAATAATACATGCTGTTGTGCAGACAGTGCTCTTTAGAATATTCCTTAAGCACTGAAGTATTGCCTGACTTTACACAAACATTCAAGAGAGTTTTTAAAGCCTAAAAATATGAAGTAGCTCTTTCTTCTATAAAACAGGACATGAATAAACGATAAGGTGTCATGTTGAAACACAAGTATTTTCTTAGCCAGAGCTTGGGATTGTAGCTTTATTCATGGGTAGAAAGGCCACAAGCACACAAGGCATGTGAGCCCAATCGAAGGCCAATAAAACCTTTATTCCACCCCATATTTCATAGTGCAATTCTTGGGGAAAAAAATCACTTAAGATTTTTAACCTTCCTAGTCGAAGCAGGACCATAACTGATGGTTTCATTAAAGGAAGGAGTCTCCCTTTAAATTTTTTTTAAGTGACTAAGCATAAAACATTCATTCAAATAAGACTTGTGTCCCCTGACAGATGCTTTCAGCAAAGGGAAATCTAATCTGTTATAGAGCTACTCATAAAACATTTATGCAGGCTTTTGCAGAGCAGTATAGAACCACTTGTAAAAATTATTAGAGACACAATTCTTAAAATATTTGGCTGGTGAAAGCTGAGATTATTTTCTGTAACCACACTCAGAACCTGCAGCTGCAAACAATTCTTCAGTTTAACAATCTCTGCCCTGCAAGATGCCTCCTCATTATTCACACAAGCAAATATAATCCCAGTAACTGAAAATATGCTTGACTACATAAACTTTGTGGCCCATCTGCACGTCCTGAAGAAGCCTGTCTTTAGAAGCAGTAATAATACATCTCTTTTACTTTATCTTTGTTTCCCTATAATTCCAATTGGATGATCACAAACAGCAGTGGAAATAAACTTGAACTATGCAAGTTGTAACTGCTTAAAGCATGATACATGAGTGTAAGAGGGTATCCTGAGAATGACTATTCTGGAAGTGTCAAACAGATGCAAGCAGGAAAACAACACAATTTTGTACTTAAGTCACAGAGCCCAGCGCAGAATATTGCTCAAAACTGAAAGCTTTATTCAAAGAAAGCAAAGAAATTAAAGGGTTCTTCTCCCAGATCTCCCAAAATCAAAGGTCTCTTCTCCCAAATCACTAATGATAAGACAAGAGGAAATGGCCTCAAGTTGCATCAGGGGAGGTTTAGATTGGATATTAGGAAGAAATTCTTCACTGAGAGAGTGGTCAGGCACTGGAACAGGCTGCCCAGGGAGGTGGTGGAGTCACCATCCCTGGAGGGGTTTAAAAAACAAGTAGATGTAACACTTGAGGCCATGGTCTAGTGGTCAGGGAGATGTTGGGATGAAGGCTGGACTTGATGATCTTAGAGGTCCTTTCCAACCATAATGATTCTATGAACTAAGGCTGCAGAGCTGTGCTAGATCCTGCATGTCCTGCTGGCATGTTCAATACTCCATTAAACTCCTAAGAGTAGACCTTAGAGCATTTAGTTCATGGGATATTTTTTTTTAAGCTGTCAGTAGATCATTCCTGTTCAGAATGAAGCTTGGAGACTGAAAACAGTCTCTATTTGGTCATTCAGGAGAAGTCCAAGTGCTAAAACCACTCTGAAATTGCATCACTTGAACTTCTAGTTAATCTTCATACATTCAATATGTTTCTGACTCAAAAGGAAAAAAAGAACTCAGCATACCTTAACTCTGCTCACGTGTCTTTCAGTGGCAGCAGAATTAAACCAAAGAGCTTAAGGGTACTATTTTCTAAAGGCAAACAAAACAGGCTCTGCAATCATAAACCAAGTAGTGAAACAAATGTTGCCTCTGACATTTAGTTTCTCAGAGGCAAGTTAATTCAGGCAGACTACAATTAAAGTTATAGCTTAATAAAAGACAATGTGTAAAATGTGAACAACTCCACACAGCAAGGGGATTTTAATGGCAATCCTCTCGACTTAGGCATGTAAAGCTCAGTCTTAATTCCTTTACACATTTTGATTTCTGTATTTAAAAAAGGAATGAAAGAAGAGCAATAGCAGAGACACTTCTTGAAAAACCAGGACCAAGCAATACACTCTACACAGATTATTCCCCACCACAGACAGGACTGGTGGCAAATCCCCCTTGCCCAGCTCAGTTTAGCTCCTTTCCAAGCCTGCACAGAGTCACTTTTAGGCAAAATGGCATCTGTCAGCAGAGGCTGTTGGTTTCACAGCACAACAGTTTTTGCCAGCAGAGGCCATTTCACAAGGCAGCAAAACCCAGTCACTAAGTGGGTTTGGGGAGACAAGAAAAACAGAAATATTATCATTTAGTTTCCTAACTTGACACCAACCACCCTTTCTACTCACAAACATCTAGTAAGCCATAATGAGGTCCCCAATTAGAGCCACCTTTCACTTTGCTCCTGTAATCACACTTTCTATCACAAGGTGGCTCCCCCTCATGTTGCAAAAAGTAGGATACACCAAAAATACTGACAAAAAGAAACCTACACCTCTAATATTATGCAGCTCAGCATCTTCTCCAGGTCTAAACATAAAAAAACCTTTTCCTACATGGATCCACCCCTTAGCCCATTAAAGAGTCATGGCATCCAGCCTGTTCTCTCTGAGCTGCAAGGCCAGGAACCCACTCATTTCATTACTTCCTCCTCACATCCTGTATAAATAAACATAGCCTCAAAGATCAGCAAATTCATGCAGTAATATATATACACAAACCATCTCCAAGCAGGAGCTATCAGGAACTTTGTCTACTAATTCAGATTTATTTTAGAATGGGATAAGAACAGCCTTATGATGTCAGTGCAAAAGTGCATCTGAACACAGCTACTACTGGATGCTTGGTAAATAATAAAAGGACACAAAAAGTAAACACTTCCTTTTTTCTCCAGTTCAGCCTTCAGTTACCAGCAATCTTAAAGACCCAAAAAGAGAAGTTATAGAAATATCTGGTTTTAATTGTGTTGAATGGGTTCTTCTTCTTTTACTTCAATGGATTTTTTGAGCTTCCTTATAGTGCTGGCATCCACAAAAGCCTATAAGAAGTTTTACAGCTTAGTATAACATGAGTCTGTACCTAGTAAGAAGTCAGACTCTGCGGGGAGCCCTTTCTCTGCTATATCACACAGAACAAACAGAATTTTCCTCCCTTTTACAACCTTTTCCCCTGTGCAAATGAACACTGCAGATAATAAAGCACTTGCAGAATGTATATTCTAAACAGAGGTCTGTGGTATAGAGCACAGTAAAGGATTTTGACCACATACCAGGGCAACATCCTTCTACCCCAGTCAATACACAAACAAAAGAGAAAGTGAAATAGACACAGACTGTAAAAAACATCCTTCAGGAGGCTTTCCAAAACAAACTTTAAAGTCTGAGCAGAGCATGGCTTTCTCCTCAGAGGGACAGAAGGCCACAAGAAACTGAAGAGTTCAGAAGAAACTCTCATTTCAAACAGAACACCACCACAAAAGGAAAGAGCAGCTCCAGAAGCACACTCTAAACTGCAGACCCTCGAACACATCCTGAAGACAGCAAACCAGAGCCTGTGTCTGCAGCTGGCTTCTCAGGGGTTTGTGATTGCTCTCACACAATAAGAATTAAAGCTTTTTATAGGAGTGTTGTCCTGCAACACAGCTATACCCCAATCACATCATCATTCAGCAGTTAGAAACAATTGGCTTAATCTAAATAACCAATAATATAACATCATTAAATCTATTTTCTTGTATATTCTAGTATGTGTCAAACCCAGTTGTATCTACAGAACTGTCACAATGATACTAGACCTTTACAGCAAAAGAATTTTGAGCACACTCATACACCAAGGTAAAAGTATTATACAGCAGCCAGTGAATTAAAAAGCCAAATCCTGTACTAGTCTAAATGAAAATAAACTTGATGCTTCCCTGAAATAAATCAATAGCAGACTCTCAAACCAAGTTCTTACGTTCTGGTGACTGCACAAACTTTTGAGCAGAGGGAGCCAATTTTTGTTTCGCAACTTCAGAGCAGCAGTTGGCTCATCTCAGCCATAAATATTTGCCTGTTTTGGAAAGCAGTATGTAAGAAACAGAAGCTCAAAGCACAGCCAGCCAGTCACACATCCAACAATCTGTTGATTGACACAAACTAGTCACAAACAAGTTGTTGACCCAGAGTCAGCTCTTCATACAGCACGTTAGAAATATCTTGGCCATAAAAGTGTCACTGAGTCACATTAAAAATCTGCTTACATTTTCATAGTCCTTCATGGTCCGAGCTCTAGATGGTGAGACTGTATCTTCTGCCACATCTGGTAACACTGGACATAGAAGAAGACAGAACAAGTTCAGACAGTGGAATCTCTAAGCTAGGCTTCTGTTTGGAAACAACAAAGGCCTACACTAATCTAACCAAAATAGAAGTACACCACCTTTTGGGAAGTGAGGGAGGTGGGATTTTGCCCCTTGTTTACATTACATGTTAGTGCTACTAAGTAGTTAGTATCTGGTTTCAGTAAATTGTCTATCACTTGAGCTCCCAAATTCCAACATCATCCATTTAAACCAGACGTACATTGAAATTAAGCTGAGGTGCATTTTCAAGAAGTCCTCAGAGCAACTAAACAGGACTCCCATATTAGAATTAAGTCCTATTCAACCATTGGAAAGCAGTTCAAATCTTTCAGTATCATACTGGTCACAGAACAGGCCTCCACCATAGGCTTAGGGAAACCACAGACATAGGAAATGGTCGGTCTCTAAGTTCCTAAAATGAAATCCCTCCTGAAACTACACATACTTAAACTTCTGTTTGCACACACATTCTGTTATAACCCTATTTAACAGGACTGCCTAACTGATTTCCACTCAAACCTGTTAAGAGTAAACTTTTAATCCCAGAATAATGAGATTGTCTGAAACACGCAGCACTTACCTCATCTTAAATATAAAGAAGAGGCAGCTGAGGACTCAGACTAACTCTCACACTAACTAAAAGAAAACATTTCATTTAAAGTACTTCTAAAATTGTTGTGCAACTATGTAGAGCTGTCTTGAAAATAACCCAAAAAACACTAGCCAGTGGTTTTCAGATCTTGACATCCTAATTAATTTAACAAGACAGCTTTCCTAAAGCACATGCCAAACATAGTAACATTATTTTGCAGCATGGGAATGTTTTGTATATTTGCTTCCTTTCATGAACAAATAGATGTTCTTGGTAAACCATCTGATTTGTCTTAAGTTTCAATTACCTACTTCATCTATACAATGAAGCCAGCCAAGTTATGTTGCTGGACATATGCACATATAAAGAGAAATCAAAACCATACACCTCAAATTTACGTAATAGAACACAGAACAGTTAATAACACTGACAAAGTTTCAAAATAATACTATTCAGCCATTTTATTTTAAAATAAGTGTTTCACACAAGTTTCCCACATCTGAAGATGAACACAGTTATGTGGCCATCATGTAGAAAAATGCACTGAATTACAGCTTCTGTTCAACAGGGGCTAGACAGGAGGCTCCTCCACATGTGAACAGATAAAAGATACTGAGTCTAAGTCGCGTCTTCAGGCAGGAAGTGACTCCGAACAGCTGAACTGGAACACCTAATGATACACAGCCTGCAACTACCCTAAAACTAAGTAGAACATAACACAAAAGTAGTGCCTTGCAGGGCATTCAAAGTATTTTAAGTACACGCTCCACAAAACCGCTGATCATCTTATGTAAGACTCGGAGCTCTAATGACCACAGGCAATCTAGCAGACACAGCGATTGCAGCAGCCGCTGGTGGGTCACAGCCTTACGAAAAGCCGCATCACTAAAAGATGTTCTGCTTTTTTTTCCTCGGCCATGGCGATTTCCCCCCAGGTTTTGGGACCCGCACGAAGCGCCGAGCCCCGGGCAGAGGCAGGGGGGGCTCCCCGGCCTTACCTTCACCGCCGGCCGGGCCGGGCTGGGGGTCCCCGCGGGATATGTCTGGCAGCTGAGAGACACTGAGGGAGAAGAAAGAGGAGGATAAGACCACTGAGGAGACGAAAGCCCCCAAGGGCGCCGTCTCCTCGACCTCCTCTCGGGGCCGGCGGGCCCAGCCCCGCCACACACACCGGCGGGAAAGGGGAGGGGGGTGGCGGGCCCGGCGCCTCAGCCCAGCGCCCGCGGCGGGGGCCAAGCCCCCGCCCAGCGAACTCCCCCCGCCTACCTGTCCTCAAACGCCACCGGTAGCGTCACATCTTCCCCCGGTACCGAGTCCATGGCGGCGCCGGGCCGCGGGTCCCAGTGGCGGCCAGAGCCCCGGCTCCTTTGTGCGCGGCTTTGGCGGCTCCGCTGGAATTCAAACGGCCGCAACCGCTTCCGCCATCTTTGCGTCGCCGGAGGTGAAGCCGCTGAAGCCACTGCGGAGGAGCGTAAAAGGAGGGTGCAATGGAAACTGAACGGGAACCGCCATCTTTGCTGAGGGCGGCGGGTGGAGTTGGACGGGCAGGCGCCATGAAGGCTGAGGGCAGAGCGGGGCGGGGTATGGCGGACATTGCCAGCTGGGCAAAGGGGGAGAAATCTTGGCGCCATCTTGAGTGAGGGAAGCAAGGGCGACGGCCTCCAGGTGCCATCTTTTTCCAAAGAAAGACGAGCGACACCACGGCGCCACTTTTACTGAGGGCACAGCGGGTAGTTCCCGGGCACAGCTGCCATCTTTATCGAGGGCAAACCGGGCGCGGCTTTCGAGTCTGAGGCCGGCCCCGGAGGGGCCCGGTCGCGGCGGGAGCCGGGGGAGAGCCGGGCAGCGAGCGCGGCCCCGCCCCACACCCGCCTGTGGAAGAGGCTCTTGCTGGGGTGCGGGGAGACCTCGGGCTCCTGCCAGGCCTGGCAGAGCCGCTGGAGCCGATTGTTTCATGTCCCCCGTGGCGCCAAACCAGCATCAGACTTGGAGAAGGAAATAATTATTCTTTAGATTCCAGTTCTAGTCGCTGTTGTTTGTAACTGGCAGGGGTGAGGAGCCGGGAGGGCAGCTGCTGTCATAGCCCGTCCTGTGTTGAAGCAACCTGGAGTTGACACAGTCTGGGGGGAGTTTGTAGGGCAAAGATGTGAGTGTTCAGTTCTCCTGCTTTTTGGGGAGAAAATGCAATTGTGTTGAATGTTCAGAACATGGACAGTTGGAGGTGCTAAACTGAATTAACACTGTCATCATTCCCCCATCATCCTCGAGGGGTGTGCAGAGGAGAGCCTAGCCTGGGGTGACCTCAACAGGAGCAGGTGGAGCTCCAGACCTCACCTGCTTCTCAAGCTCTTCATCCTCTTTCTTAACTCGTTGGGAATCTGTCTGTAGAACAGAAACATTTTCCTGCGATATTTACAGCCTCAACCAGGGCATGGTGCTAGGGCCTCCTCTCAGATCACCTGTAACATGAGGAAGCTCCATTCCAGTGAGATGCTCTCCTGGCCCTCACCCACAGGACTGACCATGTGCTTAAGTGTTAGGTTTGGTTTCCTCTTCCTACCGAGTGTGTCAGGTTTCACTTGCTTACTATCATCTGGACTATCTCAAGGGGATTCTCATCTGGCCAGAAAATGGGCCATAGATAAGAGCTGACCATGGGCCATGGTGATTTTGTGAGTTTATTATTCCAAATTGTAATGGGTCCTGTTAGCTCCATTTTCTCCATGTACCTGCAACCAGCTCTACTTGCTATTGAGAACAGATTAAATTCAAGCCTGTAAAATGCCCCAGACTGGTGGTAGAAACCATTGCAAGCACTGGATGTGTGTGGTCATGGTGGGATTCCCATCCCTACTTCTGTCTTTCAATTTGATGTGTACAAGTGCATGATGGAGCAGCTGTTAGTGCCTCAAACTGCCAGGAAATGCCCAGTACTTAGCACAACTAAGCTCTTAATCTCATCTCCTCTCCAGTTGGACATGCCTCATGCTTTGCATTTGGGGTCTGATGATCCCAGGAGATGTTTGGCCCTTTCAACTCCCCCATGGCCCTTGAAAGACACTTGTCACCTTACATGACTGGGTCCCCTTCTGCAGTGGCCTCACCTTCTGCCAGGCTGAAGTTAAATTTGCAAAATCAGGTCTGCCATATGGCACCAGGATCTGATCAGCCCGCCTGGAACGTGGCTTCACTTGTTTACAGAGCAGAGGTGGTACCAATTTGCTTTTGTTTAAGGACACAGTGAGATGGTACATACTGGATGTGTGTCATTAAACCAGCATCCATCAGCCACGGGTACAGCACAAATCATCCACTGCTTGTGTGCTGCAGCACCTCTGGGTCTGCAGGGCCACAGTTCATGTCCCAACATACTTACCTTTCATAAGGAAACCAGCAGGGCCCTCCTTGCTAAGTTTATAACCTCATTAAATGTTAGTCTGATGGACAAAGGCTTATGGATATATATGTGTATAAACACACAGACACGATGGGACATTTCCCTGGGTTACTGCAGTGCCCAGGGTTTGAAAACCTGCACTGGGCAGAAAGGGCTGGGAAATGCCTTGTTTAGAAGCAGTTAACAACTTGCCTTCTGATAATCTGCTTAATGTTGTTTAACCTTATCTTAATTAGTGGTACATTTGGGGAGATTATGTTAAATCCTCATACCAGGAAGCCGTGTTGGAACGACGCCTTCCTGCTCCACAAGGCAGCCAGGGATCCTTCCCACCTCAGCAACAAAGTACTAAAGTCTGGGAAAGAAAGACTTATGGTGAGTGTAATGGTCTGGATGAGCTGACCACAAGCTCCCAGTGAGCAGGATGGAAGCCAGCTGCTCGGGGCACTTGGCTGAAGCATGACGGTGGCACAAAGAGGATGGATTCACCATCAGCTGAGCTCAGGTCCTCCTTGCCATCCTGTTCTGGCCTGCTCTGGGGACCTGCCTCAGCATTCAGTTCTGCCTCCTCCTGTTACAGTTCAGAGCAGAATTCCTCCTCAGCTAAGTCATACACAATCAAACTATTCTGCTAATGCAAGGCAGGTCTCAATAAACTCCCTGGAATCTCACCAGTGTGGCCTTTGCTTATGTAGCTCTGGCTCAGTTAAACACTGGAATGAATGCTTTTTAAGTGCTCACTTAATTGATGCTGACTTACCTCTCCAAGTTCTTTGCTTAATAAAGGCCAAAGAGCCAGACATAACATTCAGCAGAAAAGACTGGCCTGCAGCATTTGTTTGCTTCTGTGCCAAAAAAATCCATTTCCTAACCCTGCCAAGCAAGAAAGAAATGCAAGTTCTCCACAGGTCCTTTAACAGACTCTGCCAGAACTATGCAAAACTATTGATGGCATAGATGCAGATTTCAGAGTATCTGGTACCATAAATTTTCCTGGGTGACCTGCCCTAGATCTATGGTCCTGCTCTGGCAGGGGGGTTGGACTCGATGATCTCCAGAGCTCCCTTCCAACCCTTAACATTCTGTGACTCTGTGAAATTTCCTCTGAAAGGCCCATTGTGGTGATGAAGAGAAATCTGATCCAATATCCTCTCCCAATTTCTAGCTTTGCTCTGTAGGTTTCCTGTTCAATGACTGCACAAATCCCTCAGAAGATGCCTGTGTGAGTGTCACGGGTGGTAACGGGGACACGTTGATTGTTTAGCCACCAAACATGTTAATGAAAGCAGCTGAGAGCTGCCGTGGTTAATAAGCAGACACAAGAGCATCCACGGGCTCATTTCTTAGATGGATTATCTGACACAGGGTGTCAACTGCACTTATGAATATCTGATGTTAAAAAACATCTTTGCGCCATGGTTCTCGTCTCGCATCCAGGGGTATAATGAAGGAATAATTCTCTCGGAACAAATGTCATTACTGGGATGAGATCAGATGCAATCCTGCCCCTTCCAGCCCAGCTCTGGTTGCTGTCAGTGGAAACGCTCCTGCTGAACGTCAGTGAACAAAAAAACAAATGCAAAACCCCAGTGGCAGAGATACAAATTATATACATTTATTTTTATTCATTTTAAATAACATTCTTCTGTATAAATTCTGACATATATTCAAATCATACACTTTTTTTTTTTATTATTTTTAGAAATGCATTTGTAAGCATCGCGTATGCTGGGGAGACCTTATTTGGATGTGGAGTAAGACCAACGGGTTGCAGTTGGGAGCAACTTTTAAGGCCCACATTTTTCTTATTTTAATCCATCCCTCTGACACACGAAGAGCAGAGTCCTGTGGGAGCTCATTTTCCAACTTCACTTTCAAGAGACAATTATTTTTAGGATTCAATCTTAGATCCTTCAGTTAAAGGAGACTGTGCAAACTTTCTGCAGCATTTACAGCACCTGTAGGACTTGAGATCAAGATGCCACCTGTACAGTGGTGACCTGGCCCAGGACACCCCATGGATGCTGAATGCATCCCTGCTCTTGCCTGAACACTTTTCAGTGAGCTACGTTTGCTCAGCCTGCTCCAAGGGATTATCACTCCAATGGGTGACAGCTCCTGACAGCTCCCCAGGGCTTGTGCTCCATGCAGTTATTTCTAGCTACTGTGGTTCAGAATATTCAAAATCATCTATTGACATTAACCCAATTGCTTTTTTTGCATGTCTGTTGCTCTCCTAAGTTATGAGCTATCCAGGCCACCCCAGGCCTTTGACACATCATTGCTTTTTGCCCTTTATCTGCTCCACTATATCCTCTTGCTTTCCATTACTTGGCTGTGGAGCTGAACTCAGCCCATCCAGACCAGCTGGCTCCACAGGGTCCTCATGACCCCAAGGATCTTGCCTTGAGAGCTAGTTTCACTACTTTCCTCCAGCCCTCACCTGCCTTGTCGTACCTCTCTGGTCTACATCTACTGTCCCACACCATCCACTGCCTTCCTTCGTGACAGCCATGCCAAAGGTGATGCATGGTGGCCCTTCAGGAATGCTATGTGTATCTGCATTGCCACAGCAGCCCTAGAGGTCACCTAGATGCCTTCCCCTTGTCTTGCTAGCTTCTGAGCTGAGCCTCAATGCAGCCCTGTAAGTCCATCTCTGCTTTCCCTGCCCATATACCAGTGTGGTGTAGGGCAAACCTCAGTATCTGGGAGCTTCATGACAAGTTATAACACGTGGTAGGTTGGTGGTCCCAGTGCCCTTTAGTACCCTGGCAGGGGTGTTTAGCTCTGCACCTCCTCAGAATACAGTGCCCTGACAGGAGATATAACTAGCTCAGCTCCTTCCTCACCTCCTGTGGTGCCCAGGGGACAGCTACAGCTGCTCGATTGATGGTGAGAGCAAGGAGGATCTGATCTCACATCACCAAAGTCAAACACAAAGCTGTTTATTCCTCCTTCGCTGAGGCATCGATCTCCTTTTATCAATGTTGTTCCTCTGTACCAGAGGCCTGGTTGGCTGGAGATGGCTGGTGTTGTCCTGCTGAGTCATTTTGCCATCTGACAAGCCTTGTTCCACTGCCACATCCCTGCTGTGCTTCAGTCCCTGCTAAAGAACATCCTGTGCTTTCCTCTGCTGCCCAAACCTGGGCAGCCAGTCCCCTCTGCCCAACCAAGCTTCCCATCAGAGCTGCTGGGGCCATCCAGATGTGTGACCCCCAGACAACAGCTGCACCACCCTCCCTTGGCATCCCAACCTCCTCCTCTTGCAGACCCGAGGCTCAAACACAAAGTGTTGCAGTAATCTGGAGGTCAGAAGCAGCCCAGATGCAAACACCTCCCTCACTGTGGTAGGCATGGACCAGGAGGGCTCAGCACCTGAACCCACGCTCTGGTTCTCCAGGTGGTCATTATTTCTACAGTCAGAGAAAAGTCAAAGCCTGTTCCTGTCACAGAGCAGCCCATGGTCATACCAACATCTGAGGAAGTGGCATTTTGTGGCAAAGATGAAAAGATCTAGTAAAATATTTAGGAAACTTTAAAGTGAACAATCCTTCACTTCAGCTGCCAGCACCAGTCCCAGAAGCCAACACTTCCCAGATCACCTTTCCCCACCCTATGAAGTGACCAAGTGCAAGAGTATCACTAAATGAGCACTGCTACATAATTACAATTTTTAGGAAATTTCCTATTTTGTCACCACTCTGTTCTTTAACAGTTTGATGAGTAACTTGAGGATTAGCAATACCCAGATTTTTCTCCTCCAGTCCTCCCCCGTTTTAGAACTAAAAGTAACATTCCTCTGAATGACATCAGCCTGATTTATTTCCTAAACTACAGGACCTCACCCAGGCCCATAGCAGGCAACGGGAGCTTTTCCATCTGCAGTATCACACTCTGCCCTCACCGTTTCCTTTGACACTCCTCAGCTATTTTCCTTCTTACTTGTCATACCTCATTTTAAAGTCAGGCAGCAAGTTTTTGAGGCAGAAATGGCATCTTTGTGCATGTGTTTAAAGCACCTATTCCCCCCCACAAAGCCTCTAATGATAAGAAAAGCCTCCGTGCAGCACCAGAAAGCAAATAAATAACCACCACATCCTTCCTACCATTTCTCATCTTGAGAAATACTTCCCTTTGCCCGGCTCTGAGGATGCATCAGTCAGCTCCTGCTGACCTTTAGCAGGTACTTCATTTATCCTCAGCACCAACACGTGCAGCCACACAGCTTTAGTTCTGAGGCTGGTCACGAGTCAGGTGAAATATTGGTTCCCCACCCTGGTATTGATTTTACCACGTCAGACCTGGCAGCTCCCAGCCCAGGGAGGGCACGGTGCCCATCTTGAGGCACGTCGTGGGTACCAAGCGAGGAGCTCCATGGTGTGACCTCCCCGTCCTGAGCTGCCCATCAGTTGTTCCCCCTCTGCTAACAGTCTGCCAGCCTCCCACAAAAATCAGGGGAATCTGCAAAACCTAAAGTCCTCTGTAGGTTTTTTGGACAGCTGATTCCCCACCACCACCTTGTGCTACATAAATTTCCTGAAATCATCCATGCAGTTTTGGCTTTTAAGCCTAGAAGCGCAGATCAGCTCCTGTGAGCTCTTCATCTGAAAGCTCTTTCCACTCGAATCTCAGAGATTTTTATTTTTGCCCTTCAAGAGGCCGGGGGCTGAACTCAGCCCTCCAGCAACTCTTTCCCCATCACTGTCAGCATGGGGGAGATGGACGTGAGATCCACTCACACGAGGAGCAGCCACCTCAGAAAAGCTCAGCCATCGAGATCAGGCTCTCAGTGCATCCATAACAGCCTATCTGCATTTTGTATAAAGATCTAAAAGCAAGTAACAGAATGGTACATCCAATTTTTGGACACCTACTCGGCCCTAGTCATGGCAACACTGGTATTCACTCTATATTTAAAGGAATGGGAAAAATTTGACAGATGCAAGTAGGGAACACTCACATTTTCTCTAAAAAAGAAAGTTATTCAATGACACCAGAAGAAAAGCTTTAAGCAGTCGGTGTTTGCCAGAGTCCCAGCTCCAACAATATTGCCATCTAATTTACAGTATTTTAAACAATCCTCATTTGTTTTTCCTTTTTAAACAACGCCACTAACCGCTGTACAATTAAAATCTAGATGATAAAATATGACTAAGGGAGCTGGGGGAGGGGTTCAGGGGTTTGTTGTCGGGGGTTTTTTTTTTGGTTGGTTGGTTGTCATTTTTACAAATAATTACAAATACAATTCCAAGAAGATATATTACATTTTATATACAGAACACACCATTTCTATCAGGGTAGGTTATTAAGCCTAGCTTTTATTTTTACACAGCAACCCTGAGATGTCTTGTCGTCTTCCCTTGCACAGAAACTATACAAGTTCATTAACTCCTTCTAGAAAAAAAAATAACGGATTGCTATGTTTAAATAGCATCATCACCCTGTATAAATACTCAGAAAGGGAACAGCTCAGTCTCTTCCCTAACTCCAATATTTTCATTACTTTTTCCTGTTTCCTTGCTTAGTGGAAACTGATCATGGTGACTTTTGTCAAGTGTGCAACTCACTCCTCTACTTGCATTTTGCTAGCACAGAAAACATTTATTTCCCTTTTTTAGTCCTCCTTTTAAAAACATTTACATCAGGAACTAATATGAAGCCTTTACAAAGGCCTATTTCCTGAAAATCCACTGTTAATCCATGAGCTACTTTCCAAACAAAAGGATGCAGACAGAAGTGTTAGGTTAGCTGGAAATCAAGTAGCTTTGGATGAATCACGGGTGCTGCTTTCTGCCCCCCCCCCACCTCTTCATAAAAAAGACTATATATTTTAGATCAGCATAATCAAGTGTTTAACAACAGTGAATTCTACGGATCTTTATGGAGAACAGGGCACTGAATGCATTTCCCCAGATTACCTGAACTTCAGATGCACTACACTTCCCTCTGTCCACCTGCAAGCTACAGCACGCCCAGCCTAGGAGGAGCTGACGAGCAAATTCCTCTGCGTGGAGCCTTGGCATGGATCCTGATACCCCTTCAACAAGCCCTGGAACTTCTTCAAGCCAACTCTGGACCAGTTGGGTGGCTGCTTCTAAGCTTTATAATTATGCATGGGAGTCGTCAGCGTGAGCTGCCCATTTGGTGCAACTTCATTCCCATCATCCTCCAGCAGCCCCGACACATCCGCGTTGGGAATGCTGTCGTGGTAGCTGCTGAAGCTGATGTTGTCCTCCTTGAGTTCAATGGTCCAAAAAGGAGCGTTCAGTTTTCGGTTCTGATACTCACGGTACATGTAGACAGCACCCACAAAGCCCATCAGCAGGACCACGACAATGATGATAACTGTCAAAATAATGATGTTGAACTGAGTCCAGGAAACGTCCGCGAAAGCAGAGGTACTATTGTCAGAGGAGCTCATAGGAAACAGAGTCTGGATAGTTGTTGGGGACAAGGTACTGTTCACCACTGCCGTTGAAAATGATGGTGCCTTGGTGGTATTTGGAGCAGAAGTTGTCAACTCCCTCGTTTCTGGGGCAGGAGTGGCTTCTACAAAACAAATGAAAAGAGAGATCAATAAAAATAAGCTAAGCTGGAATCAAACACAAAGATCAGAGATTTGACATTTGTGTCACAGTTATTATGGCAATTAAATCTACACTGTTAAAGCTGCTGTTTTTTCAAAACAGTTTACAAAAATGGTTAGCCAGGGTTGGGTTTGGTTTTTTAAAATAATTCTCTGTGTTAAGTTCTCACTGCCTGCAGCATCCCTATGAAAAATCTGGTGATGGATGGATAGGTACAGCAGCCAAGATTTGGTGTTAGATCCACGAGCTCATGATGAAGCAAACCACCCAGACCAGCTCGTATTCAGCCCGTGAAAACAGGGCTTTACCAAGCACAGCAAGAGTTTGAACCTCCTGAAGGCAGAGTTTCACTTGCCTACCTGGGCTGTCACCCATGTTTAGCAATGGGTTTCAGTATTTGCACTGCCTTATGTAAAAGGACAAAATAATCCCAGTTCTGCTTATGAAAGAAAAAGTGATACACAAATCTCATGGAAACCCCCAGTCTGCATAACCAGAAGGTAACAATCCCAACAAATAAAAGACTTTTGACCACAGCTGAAGTCAGTTTGGGTGCTGTTTTGGTTTCAGCTGCTGGCATATGTCTGCACATGAGGGATGACAACATGGGAACTGCCACAAGCTCCATCTTCCTCTTTCCAAGCACCAAATAGCCAAGAGCCTGCCTTGCTTCCAGCGGACGTGGGCTAACTCCCTCCTCAGATCTAAGAGTCAATGACAAGTTAACACTGGAGATCTCATGCAAACTCATGATGCCTTTTTCAAACCAGCTGAGCTATAGGTCTCAGAAAACACTATAAAAGCCTGAGTATTAGGGTCCCAAATGTACCTAATAAAGCATTGTCTTAACCTGGTCTATTTTAGATTCTCAAGTGCAGGCAGCAAGAACCCTCCAGAAACTGAAGCCTCAATCCATTAAAGCATTCTCCACACCTATTGCTCCACAGGACTCTCCACACCCTCTTCCACTTCTCTCTCTGCTATCAGAAATGCAATTTCATTTGAATCCCACTTACAGCTGCAATTACAGCTGATGGTGCCACACTGCATCGATCCAGCTCTCCTGAAGAGAATGTCTACTAATTGTGACTGAAGAGGAGAGTCACTTCCGAAGGACTAATTTTGCACTGAGTTGCATCTCCAATGGCAACAGGAGCTGGAAATATTCAGCACAGGCCCTCGGGGGAACTTCCACAAATTAACTTTGGGCTGTCATGTTCCTAGTTCAGGCAACAGAGAAAGAAACTCTTCTGGAAGGGGCAGCACACACCTAATTTAGGCTCCTGCTCAGAGCCCCCTCCCTGCAGCAGCTCCTCTATTCTCTGCAGGTCCTGCCTTGGGTTGATAAGGACACTGGGGATGCTGAATGCCAGAACACATTTCTCTGTGGGATAACAGGCAGAGTTTTGCAGTAGGAAGCAACGTGACAGGAGCAAGAGGTTCCTGGATACAGCCCTGGGAGAAGGGCATGAGGAATTCAGTCATCCTTTCCAAATTCCTCAACGCTCAATTCATCAACACTCAATTCTTGGCAAATCCTGCCAGTGGCTATAATTAGAAAAAAAACAGAACGGGGACAATGGCTGATTCACCAGCAAGGAAACTGGACTTTTCTGGGCTTTATTTGTGAGTCAGCATCAGCTAAGTGCTGGCAAGGGGGACCCGGGTGAAAACATTTCCTGGAGCTGGTGGTAACGTCAGGGTGAGACCGAGCCCTGCTCTGACCCAGGCCCCGTGCCCCGGGCGCTGCCAGCGCCATGCCTGCTTCCGCTCAGCGCGGCCGTGCCAACCCTCCAGATGTCCCAGAGCAGCTCCTTGAGAGCGGCAGCTGTTCACTCAATGGGCTGCTTTGGCAGCTCTGACGTGAGCACCATATCCAGCTGCTTGATGGAGAGGCAGGCTCTGCAGAGCCTCTGCCCCCTCCTGCGATGAATGAGGAGCAGCCGGAGCCGGGGCCGTGCCAGCTGCCCACGCGCCAGCTCCCGGGGAAGGCTGCGATGCTCGGAGGGGTGGCGCCGTGCCATGCTGCCTCACCAAGTCCTTGCTGCTGAGCCTCACCATGGCACCAGGAACACCAGCCACCCAGGGGGTCAAAAACACTGACTTTGGTCGTGTGCTGCCAGCTCTCTTCCTCCTCAGGCCAACACCAAACGCAGCAACATCCCCTCAGCACATCTTCATCTTTCATCAGCCAAGGGGGAACACTGAGAGAGCTCAGCAAGCTGCCCCCAACAAGAAGCTCCTCCAAATAGCCCCAACAGAAACTCTCTTCAAACGGATCAAGTCCTTGTTTCTTCTCTCAAACTGGTCGGTTCCTGGTTGATATCGCTCTAGCCTCCCCCGCCACCCCAACCATGATCACCTGGGGGCAGGCAGGACAGGTTCTGCCTCGGGGGTCTTGGGGAACAAAACATGTTGCTGGGTTGTGACTCATCCATAAGTCAACTCCAACTCAGGCCCCATCACTTCAGGCCATTCCACACGTCCTTCAAATATTGTCTCCATCAGCCATGAAAGCATCAAACTCTTGGCCAGGTTTAAGACTGAACAGCACCCATGGATACTCAAGGTTGGGTTTAGCTTTGCCCAGGCCATACAAAACATGCTGTCCTACCTCAACTGCAACCACTTAAATAGAGTCAGTGTGATGATTTCACTCTGGAAGCTGCTCAAAACAAGGTCACTCAAATCACAGAATCATAGAACATATTGGGTTGGAAGCGACCTCCAAAAGTCACCTGGTCCAACCTCCCTACAATAAGCAGGGACATCTCTAACTAGGTCAGCTTGCTCAGCACCCCATCAAACCTGACCTTCAATGTCTCCAGGGATGGGGCCTCCACCACCTGTCTGGGCAACCTGTTCCAAATGCACTAGTAGTTTATGAAAAACTTAATCTAAAACTAGTTAATGCACAGTACCTCAGCATCTCAATTTTTAGGCAAATTGTGTGTTAGAAACTGGAAAGAAACTGTATGGCTTTTTAATTGCTTAATAAGAAAGGGAAAAAACTAGGTGTCAAGGCAACAGGAAAGCTAGAAGAGCATGTCCCAGTCCCTTTGAAAGGGGACAGTCTTTCACCACATCAGGAATTGGCTCTAACAATGCCATTAAAATAGAACTGAATGGTGGAAAGTGCAGGTAGACAAGCAAAGCCATATATATGGATTTTACTGGAGCAAGGTCATGTAGCTCTTTGCACAAAGACAGAGCTGTGCAGGGGAGATAATGGATGACCTGATGCAAAAGGGCCGTTTCCAGCCCGTAACGGTACAGTTACAGCTAATGAGCATTCAACTTTTTGTATTGATCATCTCCCCATGCAGAGGAGGACTCGGTGATTACACCTCCAGAGAGCAGCGTGCGACTGAAAACCACATTAGCTCCTAATGGAAAATCTGAATTAAATCTCTGTTGGTGACAAGGACGAATTTGGCCCCAGACACTTTCCTGAACAATCAGTTCTCTTATCTAACACTGGTAATGTTTCCATGCATGGAGCTGGAGATCCACCTTGTGGACCAACCTTCTGACAAACACTGAAGGAGCAACTTAAGAACCATTCTCCCTCATTTCACTACGAGTCCTCCTGCCGTGCAGTAGCCTCTATAAGTACCAGAGTTCGTTTGTGTCTGAGATGCTACATCCAGTGTCTTAGAGGTGGACTGAAGACTGATGGGAGGCTCCCAGAGTGGGTACCAGTAATTCTGGCATTGGCTTGCTGTGTAAGTTTGGATCTCACCTCTCTGTGCTTTGGCTTCCCCATTTAGAAAGAGAGAGAATATCTAAACTTGGTCCAAATAGTTGTTTGGAGAGGATGAGGAGTGACAAAATTTACTATAAACACCCTTTCTAGGCAACTAGACAGTGCTAATGAATGGACTAGTCAATAAGGACAATTAGGTGGGCACTAAGAGATCAAGTATATCAAGCCATGGAAATCTGAAAACCTGCATTTAAATACACTGAAAGTAGGTTTTGTTTTCCAGCTTGTTTGTGTCCAGTTCTGGGCCCCTCAGTTCAAGAAGGACACAGAACTGCTTGAGAGAGTCCAGCACAGAGCCACAGAGATGATTAAGGGAGTGGAACATCTCCCTTATGGGGAAAGGCTGAGGGAGCTGGGGCTCTTTAGCTTGGAGAAGAGGAGACTGAGGGGTGACCTCATTAATGTTGTGTATGTAAAGGGTGAGTGTCAGGAGGATGGAGCCAGGCTCTGCTCAGTGGCATCCAATGATAGGACAAGGGGCAATGGGTGTAAGCTGGAGCATAGGAGGTTCCACATAAATATGAGAAAAAAAACTTTGCGGTGAGGGTGACAGACACTGGAACAGCTCTCGTTTTCTTCGCTGTACTACTGCCAGTTGAATCAAAACCAACTTGAACTATTAACCCTATTCCCTCCCCATCCTTCAGGCAGCTTGTGCCCACCTGAGCCACCAACCAAGCTCTGTCTCGGGTTTGAGGAACATAGAATCATAGAATGGTTTAGGTTGGAAGGGACCTTTCAAGATCATCTAGTTCCAATCCCCCTCAATCCACTCATTGCCCAGCCTGTATTTGTGCTTGGGGTTGCCCCAACCCAGGTGCAGAACCTTGCACTTGGCCTCGTTGAACTTCATGAGGTTGGCATGGGCCCAGCTCTCCAGCCTGTCAAGGTCCCTCTGGATGGCACGTGTTACCTTTCCTGGTGCAGTTGGTGCCCTCGGGGTCCCGGGTGTAGCCGTCCTGGCAGCGCTCGCAGTGGAAGCCGGCGGTGTGGTACAGGCAGCCCAGGCACTCCCCGCTCTCGGGCTTGCAGATGCTGGGTGACCGCGCCGGGTCCACGTTCCCGTTGCACCTACACCTCACACAGATGCTGTCCGAGTTGTAGTAGCCCTTGTCACACTGGTTGCAGTTGGGACCATTGTAACCAGTTTTGCACTTGTCGCACCTCGGGGCGGTTTCACCAGGCTCTAAAGAAATCAGAAAGCAAACCAGGTTTGTGCTGTAGCCCCTTGCAGAGAAACACCAGCTCTGGGATTTGTTCTGAGGCACCTCACCACAGTCACTAGGACAAAAAGCAGCAGCCACTGAGTATTAACTAAGCTCAGATTTTAAGCTGAAAATACAACTTCTGAACTGCAGCAGTTTCTCTATTCCTAGGGGGTAAAAAACCCCTTAGGGGTTTCTGGTGCCTCACACCAGCAGCACAGAGCATGCTCAGCACGTTGCTAAGCAAACAGATTGTGACTCCTGAACGTTCCCATCTCAAGCAGCCAATTTCAGAAAACAGCTGGAACTATATGAGGATCTATCTCACAATCTATAGGAGCTTTTTGGGCTATATGAAGCCAGAGGTGGCTTGATTGCAAAACTGATTAAGGAAATACAAGAAAAGCCCTAATATTTATTACAGCTATGACTTCTCTTGGTTACATGAAAACAGAGCAGGAGGATTGGGGAATATCTGCTTGGGATCCCATGGAGATGTTCAGAAGGCTCACAGAGGTATGAACAGCTACGGGGCACTGCTGGCCGTCTCCTGCACCTCTCCTGGCTACCACAAACTCAGAAGCTTCTCTCTGCAAAACTTTGCAGGTTCTCCAGAGTAGGCTGCAGCCCATAGCAAAGCTTCTCTGATGCCTCCACTGTGTAGCTGCTCTCACAAGGGGCAACACAAGCACCAGGGACAAATGGTGGCAGGGGCTGCTTCCAGTGAGGTGCCCCAGTTCCCACAAACAGGAGGCTCACGGGCTATAAAACACCTCACTTAGGCTGATACACGGTGAGTGGTAATTTAATTGAGAAGAGCTACACTCATTATCTGAGGAATGAGACCAAACAAAGCCTTACGTATGCGGCAGGTGCCAGTCGACGCCACAGTGGAGCAGGGGCAGCGGTGGCAGCCGTGGGCAGGATGGGAGCTCCTGTAGAAGCCCTCCTTGCAGAGCTCGCAGTGGTTTCCCCTGGTGTTCTCCTGGCAGTGCAGGCAGGTGCCTGGGGAAGGGACAGGAGCACAAACAACCGTTCGGCAGCAGGAATTGGAGCAGAACATTTGGAGCAAGAATCCGCGTGGAGCGCTCTCATTATCCGCGCTCGCAGGTGATGCTGGAAACCCTCCGGCCAAAACACAGCCCTGGCCTCGTGTGACCCTCTGATGGTTGTCCTCCTCCACACACACACATCATGTGGAGAAGTAGGTAGCCTCAGTGGAGAGGCTCACAACTCGTCACTCTAAAAGGTCAGAGCAGGTAAACACATGCTTTTGATATCAAACAGTCTTCAAGGAGAGGGGATCATTCCCCTGTCTGTGGCAGTGAGCTGGGATCTTAATGCTTCCAATCCCCAGCTCCTACAAGGGATCCCTCTAGTTTATGACTTTGCCCTTTTTTGTGCCCAGCCTCTTCCTACACCACAGAGCTGGTGGTGAGGGGTAAGAAATGCCACCGTCCTGCCTCAGGAGCAGATGGCTCCACCCCAGCAATGTGGCTCCAGCTCCTCCATCCCTGTCACAGGCACAGGGCAGCAGCAATTACTGACCTTCCTGGAGAAACAGAGGAGAACTGGGGTTCATGTGAACCACCTTCCCTTCCTGGGGAAGCCCCTGAATCAGAAAACTGACATGCTGTGTCCTAGCAGAGGCTGTGTCCTAATGGCCCTCTAAATTGCATTTTGGTGCTACTGTGACCAGAGAAAGAAAAATCTCCCTAGTTATAAAAACGTGGCCTCTATCAAAAGCCCATCCATCAACAGGGACATCCTGTGTTTCAGCAGGCTCCTCGTCGAGGTGGCAGTGACCCGAGGGAAGCTTCAATGATTAAATCCCTTGTACAAGACTCTGAAAAGGCAAGAGCCACCTTCTAACCAACCAGGGCAGCACAGAGCAGTTTATTCACTGCATATATAAGTGCAGACAGGAGATGCACTGAGCTAATCGAGCAGTGCTGCGGGGGCACAGAAAAGTCTCATATCAACATTAACCACAGAAAAAAAAATCCTGAATTAGGTTAATGCTGACTGTTAAAAAACCACAGCAGATTTTCTTATTCATACTGGAACAGTTTGGCTCCCTTGCAAGCCCAACACACTGCACAGCTCCTGCTCTTCTTTCCACAGCGATGACTCTGCAGCATCCCTGAGCAAGCCCATCACGTCCTTGAGCCAACCCTCATGCCAAGGGCAGGGAGCAGACCCCAGCAGACCTCACAGCTGCTGCTTTTGGGAAGCAGCTGATTCACCCGTGGTGGGGCTGGCAGCACCCCCATGACTAAGGACACTTGCTCGGCATCTGCTCCCACACACTGTTTGCTCTTCACCCAACAGCTTGTCAGACACGAGCCAGTGGTTTTTGTGGGAGAGACGTCAGGGTTAGAGAGGAAAATTATCTGCTAGGCTCAGTTCCTCTGGTTGCAAAGCTCAATCAGCTGCTTCAGCGGGATGCCAGGGACAGACCAGCTCGTGGAAGGTTAATTTGCCCCATCAGCAACAAAGGTGCCTTGAACCGTGCTCTGCAGACACTAATGGTGGCATAAATCTGGCCTCACACCTGTGTTTTCTGTGCAGTCTTGGTCATTTCAGGACCAATGTTTCTGCCATTGGCAGAAATTAATGGCA
This sequence comes from Brachypteracias leptosomus, assembly GCA_013401335.1. NCBI lineage: Eukaryota > Metazoa > Chordata > Aves > Coraciiformes > Brachypteraciidae > Brachypteracias > Brachypteracias leptosomus. The sequence continues at coordinate 48,206 of VYZX01004337.1, forward strand.
TTTATCTACCCCAGCCCTGCAACATGGCTGCGTTTCCAATGAGTCAGCAAGTGGCTGAGCCATGCAGAGCACGCATGGGCTCGCAATCGGGGATCACTGTGGAAAGCCTAAATAATTAATAGCACTTCCCATCTTGATAATGCCCTCAGGAAGGATCAGACCTCACAGGAGCCCAACTGGGAAGAAATAACCAAACCCATTGCACAGACACAACATGGAGCCCAAGGGTCGTGTCAAAGGAAGCGCTGTCACCTGGGGAGCTCTGCCTGCCCCACTTCCAGCCCAATAATTTGAAATATTCCCAGTGGGCAGAGCAAGGCTGTGTGGAAATGGTCGAAAAGACAGCAGAGGGAGCCCGAAGTACAGCAGTAATGTGAGAGAAACCTTGAAAATTTGACAAAGACTACCCAGAGTTGATGGAAAGCTGGGGAGGTCACACAAAGTGCAGCCTCTCGAGCAGGCTGAGGGCTCTGCGCTACTTATTAGATATTAAATCTCATTTTTAATCAACTGTTCTCTGTGCTGGTTTTGCTGGGTTCCCCCACCCCCAGCAGCAAATAAAGCACATGGAGGAAAATTTTTTTTTAAAAAAGGGATTTTTGTCAAATCAACAATAGGTCATTAATGAAAAAGAGGGTGTTTCTTTGCAGAAAGCTGCCCAAACAGCCTCATCCCATAGGCAAGGTCTGTGCTGGGTTTTGAATGTTGGATTTTTTAATCAAAGGCAGGGAGAACATTGAGGGAGAGAAAGGAAGAGCAGATTCTCTTCCTCCTTCACAGAACCCACACACCCAGCTCCAAATCAGTAACACAGCTGATGTGTGCACAGCTTTAGGTACCATCTTAGATCCCTCGGTATTGGTAGGACATAAGCACATGAAGTTCAGTATAGGAACAGATGCAGTAATTCATGCTCAGGCAGCGCAGATCTGGTGCCTGACACTACCCCTGACACTGAGCAGGATCAGGGCATTGCCAGCAGGACCAGGGCAGGGATCATTCCCCTGTGCTCAGCACTGGAAAGGCCACACCTCAAATCCTGATTCACTTCAAGAAGAGCAACAAAGCTGGGGAAGGGTCTAGAGAACAAGTCTGGTGAGGAGCAGCTGAGGGACCTCGGGTTGAGGGACCTGGAAAAGACCTCTAGGATCATCAAGTCCAACTTTTGTCCAACATCTCCCTGACCACTGGATGTGTCTCAAAGCATCACATCTACTCCTTTTTGAACACCTCCAGGGATGGTGACTCCACCACCTCCCTGGGCAGCCTGTTCCAGTGCCTGACCACTGAGGATTTGGATTTTGAAGTGTGTGTTTTGCTGCTGAAGTGGGGGTTGCACAGGCAGCCACATAACATTGCTCCTCGGGGATCTCTCCTTCCTGTGGCAATGGGAAAGCAATTAGGTCCCTCCCTGCCCTCCCCTGAGCTATTCCAGCACAGGTGCCTCAACATTTGCTCTCCATCAGCATCAGCAGGAGTGAGAGACAGTTAATAAACAATCAGGGAATATGAACAAGGCAAATATATAAGAAGTGAGCAATATTATTAATTTTTCCAGCACTAGTCATGTTATCTGTGGCAATAACAGCCACCTTACGTCAGTGCCAGTACAGTATATGTTTCCAGGTAAACAGCAGTTAAACAAAAGCTGTTTAAAAGCCAAGTGTTGTGTATTTGTGTAAGTGCAGAGAACAATAGAGCACTGATTTCTGATGGACTGCAGAATAAAGGCTCTGCACTGCAGCCTGGGGCAGGTAATGCAGCATTTATTGACTGCCTTGAGCAGAGCACCAGCCCCAACCTTGCTCCACACGTTAATTTGGGTTTTAAGGTAAAGATTCTGGTTACTCGAGGCATAAAGATGTAGACTAGAGGTCTGCTGAATGAAAATGGCAAAAAACAGAGACAGAGGAGCCAGGTGAAGTGTGTCCCCACCCTGGTGACAGGAGGAGTTACCTGTGAGGCGGTCGCAGGTTTTGGAGTGGTTGTTGCACTGGCAGGGCTCGCAGGTGCTCTCGTTAAACCTGTAGTAGCCATCACTGCACCGGTCACACTTCAGGTCCGTGACACCAACTTTACACTGGCATTTCCCAGAGCTGCACAGAGGAAAAACAAACAGTGAGATCTGGACGTGCTGGGAGGCATCCAAAGGACAAACCTGTGGTCAGGGTTTTGAACTCTCTTTCCAGAGCATGAACTCTGCACAGAAACGCCTGCTGGAAGCAGGACACGAAACCCAAAAGTGACAAGGAGTTCAAGAAAGGCTGAATCTCTGCAAAACCAGTTGCCCGACAGCAACTTCCAGCTGGGCCCCAGAAATCATCACTCATTCTAGAAAGCCTTGGCCAAAAGCCATCCTCATGTATCAGCCCCAGCAGATGCTCCAACAGCTCCTCTCTAATCCCAGCTTCATCAAGCACCTGCACCGGCCCCGGGTCCTGCAGGACTCTGGGACACCCGTGATCACTACGCCTGAATGAGAAAAGGTGGATAATCACCTCCTCTCCACACTGATCATGAGCGACGCCTCCTGAGTTTTGGGCAAGCAGACAATTCTCTGCTCCCCACCTGCCTTCCCAGCTCCCCGAGAGCTGACACAGCAGCTCAGGTGCCTCACTCGGGTTTCAGCCTGGGCAGGCACCAGCCACCTGCACTCCTGCTTCTCCTCCATGATCCTACTTATCCCTTCCATGCAACACCCTCACAGCCACCTGGAAAAAGCCCCTCTCCCCAGCTGACTTCTCCTACCTAGTAGGAGCCAGGGAAAGACAAAAGGAGGGTTTTCCCTCCCCCTGACCCCACACAGGAGCCTGTTTACTTGGGCACTGAGTCTGCCAGCCCGGGGGTGGAGCTCGGCACAGCTAAAGTAGAGGGTATTGCTGTTAGTTGGCACGAGCAAATACCAGGAGGCTATAAAAAGCAGAGGTTACCCTCATGCCTTTGGCTTTCCATGCAGAGGTTTCAAACTTATTGCTTTCATAAGTGACTTTATATACTAGCAGCACTTAGGCTCAACTCTCAGAGAAATCACAGGAATGGGTAAAATTCTCTTTCCCATCAACCCCCCAGCACAGCAAGTGCCAGCTATGGCTCATCCCACCTCCACACGTGGGAACTACTAACGCCTGAGCCAAGGATGAGAGAGCACAGAGGCACTTCTCCGTATCTCCTATAGCCCTGGAGCAACCAGCAGGAAACCTCAACCTCTGTGTGCTTCACGGGGCAATCAGGAGAACAATCCAAATAAAATCAGAGAATCACAGAATACCAGGTTGGAAGGGACCTGAGAATCATCCGGTCCAACCTTTCTCAGGAAAAGCACAGTTGACTTTCACAGAATCACTATAGTTAGAAAAGATCTTTAAGATCAAAAGTCCAGCCATTATCTATCTCTATCAGGGCCACTTCTACACCATATCCTTGAGCACCCTATCTAGACAGCTTTTAAATACATCCGGGGATGGCAATTCAACCACTTCCCTGGGCAGCCTGTTCCAGTCTTTGATAACCCTCTCGTGTAGAAGCTTTTCCTCATGTTTAACCTAATCCTCTCCTGACATAACTCGATGCCATTTCCTCTTGTCCCGAAACAACTCTGGTCTCCTCCAGGAGATGATTTGGTTTCCTGCAGGAGATAATTTATCTGCAGCTATGGATGAGGCAGGTGCCATCCTTGGAGCACACCTCCTACACACCACTGGATGCACCCTCCTCTTAGATCTCTCCCCATATAACCTCCATCCTTCTCATACACTTCTACAATTCATTATTCCAGGGTTCAGTGTGAGATAGATAATCTATTGTTCTCCCTCACTCCTCCTGGGGAAGAGCAAGCGACGCACAATGTGCTTCTAAAAGCCCTTAGAAAAATCTGCTGATTAAAACAGAGCGAGGCTGAGGCTCCAAATGGTTTGATGTGCTGTTGACGTGTTGTTTTCATTTAAAAAGCAGTAGATTGCAATGTTTTTGGGAAGACATCGCTTCTGTAAGAAATCAACATAATTTAGTTTTTCTGTTGTTCATTTGCTTGCCAAAGGAAGAGGAAACACTCAAACGCACACCAAAATACAGAGCTCAGCCCAAGTGGCTACACAATTAAATAGTTCCCGAATATGAAGCTTCAGGCATATTTAATGGACTGGTTACAAGAAGGAAAAAGAAAGACGCTGTTTCCTCGCTCTCCAGACCATTATCTGGAGTTGCAGCAGGCAGATGCAGAATTCAAAGGGATGCTCTTAAGCAGCTCAGTATGTTTGACTTTTAAAGAGCTTCTCACAAGACCTAACATTAATCCCAATGTTGTCACAGTGTTTAAAACCAGAACAAACAAAAAGCAGTTTGTTTTTATTTGGTTCTGACCGCTACCAAACAGCTATTCCTGTACGAGGGCAAGGGACAGGCAGAGCCAAGCAAGGAAAAACAACTAATTGTAGGAGGATCAGATATTTAGCCTGAAAACACATCTTCTAAGGATGTGTCCTATGAGTAGGACTTTACAGGACCAAGCACTGGAGCTGTATAATCTTCACCCTCCCAGGCTCCCTCCTGGAGTCCAGGGTGTTCCTCTGCTTTACTCTCTCCTGTCCCTCAATCAAGCCTTTACCTTAATGACACCTTAAGGTCCCTTCCAACCCTGACAATTCTATGATTCTATGACACTCTCCTCTCCCTCCTGGCTGGCACCCTTCCATCCAGACTCCCACTTCATGTCTTTAAAGGAGATTTACTTCCCCAATAACTCCCCTAGAGCTCAATGCAGCATTTGGGGGCAGCATCCCTTGATTTTAGTTGTTAGCTTAAAAATAACAGGAAAGCAAGCTATTTAAAAAGAAAAAAAATGACGGTTTTGGAAAGTTTGGGTTTAATGCCTCTCAAGCAGACCTTTTCTCAACATGTTACACATGGCACAGAGCCAAGTTCTGCATGTGCAAGAATTAAATCACTCAGCAAATATAAAGCTTTGCCTGTGGTCATTGCCTCCATAGAATAAAGCCCCCTTACAACGCTCCTTTTCATAGCTGCAGCCCAGTAAAGACTGTCAGACACTTTTTAAAGCAAAGGTCAATGATATAAATGCATTGAAACCACCAAAAAAAAAAAAAAAAAAGTCCTGTTAACAGCCCGATTGTGCCCATAAAAATCCAGAAACTTGAAAGAAAAGACCCACAGTTTAATACTTGCACAGTGAGAACTGAACTGGAGCTTGAGTATTGGCCAGGAATTTCTGTTTTGGGGGAAGTGGGGGGGAAAGAGGGGGAAGGGAAGAGGGAAACGTTTTGATGCAGCAACATCATTACTCAACTCCATTTCAGCTGATTATTAACTCCACTGAAGCCAGCCAATTTTTAGCTCTCACAAAAGAATTGATGGAAGGATGAGTTGGGACAAAAACCACTTCCAGCAACAAAAGCCTCCTGCCAGCCTCAAGTTCTACTAGATTTTTATGAATATACTTACTTTAAAGACCGCGTAGGTAGCGTGTATCAGCATCACATCATCCATCACCTTTATATATGTCTCCTGATGATTAAAAACATCACCAGCACCAGAGGTCCTGGCAGGCAGAGCAGGCAGTGATTAGCTGGCCGGCAGGGATGGGGGTGACCACGTGCAAGGCTGGGATCTGGTGCCAAGTGATCCATCCCTCTGGGGGTGAGGGCAACACGCCAGCTTTGGGACCCCCCAAGGCAGGAGCTCCTGCACCTAATCACCCTCAGCCCTTGGGCTTCATGTTCTGCCTGAGGAGCTGGTGTCTCCATGCCTGCAGGACCATAGCCTGGGGCTGGATGGCACCAGCAGCCAGATGTGGCTGCCCAGGTAGCAGCATGCCAGCAGACGCTGGGGAGAGGTTTCTAAATAAAAGCAAAATATTGGGCAAACACATCCCAAAATGTCTGCAAGAGCCAGTCTGATTTCACTTCCACCCCTCACAGCCCCCTTCCATTCCACCCAAGGGAAACCCCATCATCCAGCAAGTGATTTGTGCCACTAGTGGCAAACAAACATTCCCCATGGTGGGATTTTAGATGGGACTGCAGCTCTACGGCTACAAAATTTAAGGGGATATAACAGAGACACCCCCCCCCCTTCTGTGCATTACTCTGGCTGCTGTTAAAGAGGAGGACTGCAGATAGTTTTGGCCCCACTTGGAAGTGTCCTAGGAGCAGAGCACAGAACAGGTAATGCCTCCAAAATCCTGTCTGGTGCCTGGCCTGAATCAGAGAATCATAGAATGGGTTGGGTTGGAAGGGACCTTAAAGATCATCTTGTCCCAAGCCCCCTGCCATGGCAGGGACACCTCCTACTAGATCAGGTTGTTCAAAGTCCCATCCAGCCTGGCCTTGAACACCTCCAGGGATGAAGCATCCACAACTCTGAAGCCACAGAGCATCCTGTAGATAATTTTCTGCCAGTCTGATGGTCAGGGAAGGACACACCAATGGGATGGGCTCTTCCTGAGAGCTTGGGCAATGCCCTAACCCTGCACCGCTCAGCACAGGACAATGTCGGATCTCTTTTTTTCCTCATTATGAGGAAAAAAAGAAAACAAAAAAAAGCATTGAAATATCTGTGACTTGAGACAGATCACAATGTGCAGTTGCATCTGCAATGGATCTCCACTCCTCCTTCACAGAAACACCCTTGAGTTAGAGACATGACAGACACAAGATGGATGGGATGACAGAGGACCATTGCCTTAAGGGCTGTTTGGAGGCATGCTGTGCACGGTTTAATGGTGTAACAGAAAACCCTCAGCAAGCTCTAATCATTTATTTTCTTCCCTTTTTTTTTTTCCCATGGAGGAGGGAAGGCAGAAATTCGTTTTGAATGTTTTCCCAGCTGCTAGGAAAACTTGGATGCCCAGCTGCTGCTGAGAGCCAGGGGCTGCCTGGCCAAGGCAGAGCCAGCCAAAACGTACAGCACCAAGCTTTGTGCCTTTGTTTTTAAAACATGAGCCTGGTAAGATCTTGGGGCAGAGTCAGGAGCTCCCATGGGTCTCAAACAGGGCATACCATGCAGATGAGCCACACAACCCCCTCCATGGTTTGGAAGGGGAGCTTTGTCAGATAGATTTAGTCTTCATCGGGAAGCACAGAGCATACGTACACCCCCCTCACACCACAGCATCGCCCTGGACCATGTCACTTGTCAGGACCATCCCCAGAAGAGCTGATGAGGGGCCATGCTGCCCTGAGAAAGAGGAGAGCAAGGGCTCCAGTCCTTTCTCAAGCCAGCATCTCCAGCTTCTCCTGCCTCCTCATCCCCTCCCAGCCACTGCCTTGTAATCCTCTGCTGACAGGGATGCTCATCATTCATCCCAGCAGGGCCTGGAGGTGTTCCTGTAGCACAGACAATTAACAGCAATGACAGAGCTCCCTATGAATGAGGGAGAACGTGTTGCTGAACTACAAGCATCTGTAGAACAACCCTCCTGAACAGGCTTTGTCACACTTTGATGGAATGAGACAAAAGGATGCTGCACAAGACGAGGAGGATTCAGAAGAGATGTTGCTAAAAACGGTGCGTTCCTCCAGCGAGGCTGGATCCTTTTGTGCTGGTTTTCTGTGATGTCTGACAGCAGCCAGGGGAGAAATCGCTCTCACAATTTTCTGGGCAACGTAGAAAAGTTCATGTTTGAAAGCTAAACACACTCCCCTGGAAAACCAACGCTGTTAACACTCATTCCGAGCAAACCGAGAACCCTCGTAACCCACGTGTTGATTTTCCTGGAGGTCAATTAAATTTGAATATCGGCACGTGGGGAAGTGGAGAGCAGGAGAAAGCCCCACGTAGGACACGGTTGGGTTTCACCACCCCACTTCCTCAGCTCAAACCAAAGCCACCAGCAGTCAAAAGGCTTTGGTGGCAGGGTTAGTGTGGCCACGGCCGAGCCCCACGCTCGCCGCCCCGCTCAGAGCTGCCTTTGTGGAGGGCAGAAGAAGTGGGGCTTTATGGCAGCAAACATTGGGCCATTGTGTGCTGCATTCCTCGCGCTGTGCTGGGGGACAGCATCTGGTTATATGGCAGTGGGGACACTTCACAGCTCTGAAAGGCCACTCTGTACATGTCAAAGGGCCACCTTGTCTGGCCACCGCCGCCTCCGCGGCCCCGTCTCCCCCGCCGAGGGTGTCCCGCGCTGCTGGGGAAGCCGGGGGACTCCAGCCCAGGGCTCTGTCGTCTCCTCTGGGTGCCCTCCCAGCCCCACCCGCCAGGACCTTGGTCATGCTGGCCCTGGAGAATGAGGTTGGATGGGGTCCTCTACGGTTTGGCATGAAGAAGGGCAGCAAAAACCTAATTAACCACAAAGTCTCAACCCCAAACAGTGGGTCCCAGCTTCCCAGAGCATCCCCTGGAGATGACAGCAGTATGGGGATGGGACAGGCAACCTCAACACCAAGGAGGACATATCAACAAGGAAGGCAGGGAGACAGGGCTGGTCACAGAATTGCCTAGATTGGAGAAGACCTTTAAGATAGCCAAGCCCAATCATTAACCGAACATTGACAAGTCCTCACTAAACCACATTCCTAAGCACTACATCTACATGTCTTTTAAATACCTCCAGGGATGGGGACTCCACCACTGCCCTGGGCAACCCATTCCAATGCCTGATCACCCTTTCAGTAAAGAAATTCTTCCTGATATCCAATCTAAACTGCCCTTGGTGCAACTTGTGGCCATTTCCTCTTGTCCTGGGTCCCCACTGGACACGGCAGTGTTGTCCAACATAATCCCTCCACCCCCCAGATCGTTACTGATGCCTCCTCACAGGCCTGAAGTCAGGCTAGGCACCACCAAACCAGAATTCATCCACAAGGGCTTAAAAAGTTGAGCCAATTGTTTGGGTTTTTTTGAGGGCAGTCAATGTTTACCAGAGCAGCACGTCTGCAACAGACACAGGAACGGCAAAACCTGCTGGAAAATCATCAAAATAACAGGATTTCTGTGAAGCCACAATTACTGTAGGGGAGATGATAACAATCCACCTTTCATTGCCACTGTGTCCAGTCACTCATTCACTTCCCATCCTTATCTACAACTGAATCAAAATGGGTGCAGAAACAATATTTACCTGCTTGTGGGGGAAGAGAGGAGGAGAGCTAATCAGATATAAGGGTCTATAATAGGAGAGAGATTGAGATAATTAAAGCACATACAAAAAAATGCTCTAACAGGGTGTTCTTCTGCTCTTATGACGTCCGCATCAAACAATTTCCGCTACAAAAAACCCCCGTTCTCTGCAGAGTGATGCTGACAAGGCGTTATTGGGAGATAATGAGCCTCCCTTGTGCTCAGCCAGCCTGTAAAAGGGAGAGCAGTCGTTTTAAAACAGGGAAAAGGGGGGAAGAGGGTGCTTGGGGTTTGTTTTTTGAGGAGTTGGGCTCCCAAGGTCTTATCTCCAAAGGAGAGCAGTGCCCACTGTGGTTTGCTGGACTGCTAAAATACAGGAGAATGGAAATTCAGTTCCCATGCAAAGAAGAGACATTTCAGAAGTGTGATGACACTCTACAGACAGGAAATGATCGTTTTCTCCATGCAAAATGAGAACTCCACCTTCCCCCAGAAAACCTCCTGCAGTTGGGATGGGCAGAAGCCCTGGGAATGATAAGGTCTCTCTCATCTCAAACTATCACCACAAGCACCCTTCCAGGCTGGTGAAACTCCACAAAAGCCTTGAATTTCAATGGACCTCCATTTTCTGAACCAAAAAAATCCAACCCCAAATTCAGCCTCGTGTAGCTTCCTACCACATAAGGTGCATCTAGTATGTGACCCACCTGGGTGCTTCCCAAGGCCATCAGGACCCATGTTCCTTATCACTCCCCCCCTCCATCATCTCTTTGCATCTTTTCACACCCCACCACCTCTGCAAACCCAGCGTGAGGCTCTCCCAGCCCAGCTCCCCAAGCTCCTTCAGAAACCCCGGCTCTTATTCAGAGACCTTTAACAAAGAACACTGCCCAGAGCTGCTGACCTTACTCATATGGATTTGCAAGAGTCTTGCTGGTGAGGGTAAGGGTCACAAGATCAGCCCCTCCAAAGAGAAGCCCCACAAAGCAGGCACACAGGGATGGTGACTGCCCAGCTACCAGCCCCGCAGTGTCCTTGCTCCAAGGGTACAAATGCTCTCAGAGACCCTCTTCTTAATTATTAATACAAACACAAAGAGATCCCCTTGAGGGGGCAAAACAGCCCTGAATTAACACTCTGGCATTTATATGCATGCTTTATCTTTTTTCCCCTTTCTTCTTTTAAACAGAAATGAGTGACAGGAGCTTTCTCTGACATGACTTATGTCAAGCCCATGGCATGAACCAAGCTCCTGGTCTAGTGGTGAGGGAGATGTTGGGATGAAGTTCGGACTTGATGATCTTAGAGGTCCTTTCCAACCATAATGATTCTATGATTCCTGCTTGTGGGGAAACTGAAGCATGGGCAGAGGGAGCAACTTAAATTGATTCATAGACCCTAATTTAACACACATCTGTTTTCATTAGGGAAAATGACAGCACATTGTATATGTGTAGTTTAGAGCTTTTTAAGCTCTAAAATCCTAGGGAAAAACCTAACCCAGGTTTAGCTAGTCCACATGGGAACACCCGCAGTGGCCATAGCTCTCCTCTTCCTTGCTAGCACAGGCAATAGTGCAACAGAAGATGAAGGGGACATCACCTTGTCTGCCCTAGAACTGGAGTAAGTTAAAGCACAGACTTCCCAGGGAAATAGGAAAAAACCTCCCAGCAGTGCCTCAGAGCATCTGCTCTGCTTCACAGCCCTCCTCCTCCTTTCACATCCCAAACTGTGGGGTGCAAGAGCACCCATGTGGGGACAGTTGTTCATGGGCTGAGTGTTCAAGGTCAGGCTGGATGGAGCTTTGAGCAGCCTGGTCTAGTGGGAGGTGTCCCTGCCTTGGTTGGAACAAAATGATCTTTAAGGTCGCTTCCAACCCAAGCCATTCCATGATTCTAAACATGCTGTTCCTGTGGCTGCAGGACCACACTTCGGAGAAAAGCCACAATACCCCACATGCCAGGCTAGGAAAACCTCAAATGAATGCCTTGCAAGGGATAAATCAGGGTAATATCCCTTCTCCCTCCCTGCACCAGCACGCAGCAGACAAGCCCAGATCTCTGGGACACACTGGGCTACCCTTGGCCAGATCTTACCCCCGTCTGCAGCCCAGTGTGGGGCCGGTCGGTGCTGCCAGCAGGGGGAAAATAAATAAATAAAAGAAATGCAGCGTCATTTGAAATCTCCTGCTCAGCAACAGGCTCTGCCTGCAGCCCTGCTCCTTTACATAAATCAGCCAGAGGACAGGTTTGCACAGGAAAATTATTTCTGCCCGCACTTAACCGGCCGTGCCCGTGCAGCTCCTCAGGCCTCTGCACAGCCACTGCTCTGCGGAGCCTTCCCCCGATCCCAACCCCTTCCCTCCACATCTCCAGGGAATGGCTGCTGTGCTGGCTTCTCATGCCACAAGTCATCTGGGGACACGAGTGGCATTCTGGGCACAGCCACCCAGAGGACAGGGATGTGTTGGGCACTGCAGAAGCACTGTGAGGAGCTTCAGTGCTCCCACTGCTGCCCTGGATTGGAGGGATGGAGACCACCACGTCCCCCCAGCCACCTCTGCTGCCTCTGGCTCCTCGCCCAGCCATAGGGAGTGGGAGATGAGAGTTCAGGCACAGGGCTCAGCTCACATAAAGAAAAAAGGAAAGTAAATGCAAGCCTGGGAGATATGGGCTGGCCAGCCTGGGCATTGAGACCTTCTCCAGCATCATCACCTTCACCTTTTCCTCCTCCACGAGGTATGGACACTCTTGCTCCCTCAGAGGAGGACAGATGGATGGACAACACAGCTTTCAACTGGAGGTGCCCAAAAGATGGTGAGAGATGCAGCTGGTGGGGGGCAGCTCCTGGCTGTGACTACACCAGCATGGGCTGGGGCCACCATCTCACACTGTCCCCTCCCAGGCACTGTCCCCAGGGCTCAGCAGCAGAGGCACAGCCCTTCCAGCTCAGCTTCTGCACCCACATGAGTCACGGTCCTTGTTCTCCGCTACTCTGTGACCTTGACCATGGCCCCTGAAACTTCAGCTTCTTTCTCCACCCTTCCTCTATGGACTCTGAACACTTCCAGGCCACAGCTATCTTTAGCAGGCATCGACACAGCATCCAGCCCAGTGCAGTGTGGTTTTATCTGAGGTTTCTAGGCGTTACCGCAACAGGGACAACACACTCCCCCTCTCCGAGCTGCGTCAGCCCTCCCTGAGCAGCCCAGGATCGTGTCCAGCCCCACAACAAGCTCCAGCTTCAACGACACACAGCTTTTCATCTAACAAAAAACCCACCCAAAGCAGAGCACGGAAACCCTCTGCCATCTCCGAGGGGGATCTGTGCAGATCTCCCCAGATAATGACATTTAAAACACCACCAAAACAGAGCTTTGATTAGTGGCCATGGAGCCCATTCATAGCGACAGCATGTCAGGTCAATGTGCACTCCCAAAATCAACCTCCTGCCTGGGGAAAGGGAGTTTTTTTTAATTTTTATTTGAGGTCTAGTTAATAAACAGTGTACTTGGGTGTGCCATCTGGCCGGCCGGAGAGCATGCCTGGAAATAATACCAACAACCATCATACGGTGCTGCTTTAAAAGCCTGTTTGATAAAAGCCTGGGCAAGCTGATAGGTTTCAATCAGGCATGTTGTGTGTGCCCCAGAGCCGAGCCCCTGGGCAGTCTGCTGCTCAAATCAGAAGGGTCAGAATCCAAAATTACGCTGCTGTTTTCCTCACAGACTCATCTGAACAGCCACAGCTTTTTTCTCCAGCCAGCGTGCAGGAATTGACTTGTGCAAGTGAGAGTTGGGCTGGTGCTTTAAAAATAAACAAACTAAAAAAATACAGCTTGCAGTATTTTCAGTGTCAACGGAACAGAAGCTGGTTGCCGGTGTTGGGCAACACTTGCGTGCCTCATCCCAAGCAGGGCTTGCCCAGAGGGACATGCACAGCTCAGCCTGAGACTCAGCAGCAGGTAGACGTCAAACCTACAGCTCCAGACTCAACGTTCCCAGAACAAGGATCAAAACTCTCACTGCTGGATTCACACACACATCTCCCTGCACTGCAGAAGAGGCTCTTCCACCCCTTGGGACAGACCCCAATGCATGGACACACACTGTGCTCCTGCTCTGCCAGGTTTTGCTTTCACTTCATTTCCATCCCATATACATCACCGTGTCTGAGGCACCCATCTCGCAGCCATCCCAATGCCCCCAGTCCTAGAACACAGACAACTGACCTAATTTTCCTCTTTTTAAACACCCAGAGGTCATCTCTGTCTGCAGCAAACCCCACCGAGCAGAGCAGAGACACACAGAGCAGTCTCTTAACAGCAGCCCTCCTCCCCAAGTCTTCCTCCAGTTTTTGCCCTTTGCTGCCCTTTCTAAATGCCTGAGGATCTGCATCTCCCATGTCTCTCAAGGCTCTAAAATGATGCTGAAGAGCAGAAGTTAGGGAGATCCTCTGTCATTTCTGAGTCCACACACGTTAGTGTTGGGTGTGATGACTCGGTACGTGCTTGAACTCCACCTTGTTCTCCTTCACAACTTGGAGCATCTCACCTGAAGCTCCCAAGGGCATTTCTTGGCTTGCTCCATGCAGACACGTCAGGAGACGTCACCCACATCCATGCTGTGCCTGGTGCCCAGTGACTCACAATCACGATGAGAATGCTCCCTCCCAGTTAACCCAGTTGCTCCAGTAGCACCTCCCTCCTCTCCCAGCCCTCACAGATAAGATTTGCCCCATCTGCCTTTCTGCTCAATTTGCATTTCCAGTAGATCTGACCAAACTCAGATTTTCTAGTGTGTGGCAAACCCTAATGCTTCAGGACACATCTTCCCATACCTAGAAAACAACTGAAAAACCAAGTGAAAAATCACCTTTTTTAGTAAGAAGGTCACTGTATTCAACTGCAGCATTACTTTTAAGTCCTGATTTTTCAGAGCTTATGCAAGCAGAAAAATGCAGCACTGAAACATGAAGGAAGGACATCAACAGAGGGCTTGGGTGCTTGGCAAGAAAAATAAATGTATAAAATAATTACAACCAGCATGTCCCTGCAGAGCATTTCGATTCTGACTCAGCCCCAGCCTTGGCAGGGAAGTGCAGGTGTTCACCACACGCTGAGCCTGGACCAAGCCCTCAAAGACAACAAGGTTGATGCCCGCACAAAGCAACCAGCACAGCAGGAGCCCTTTGCATCCACACGCAGGTATCACTCCCCGTGAAGGGCCCTGGACAAGGGTCAAGGATCTGGGAGCACTTTCACTGCTGATTTTCTGTTGACAGCAGGAGAAGGGAGCCCAGGAAGGCTGGAAGCTGCTGCAGGGTGGTTTGTTGGGGGGGATCTCATCCAAGGAGAGATCTTGTGACCCTAGTCAGGCTGCTGCTCAGACTGATCTTTGCAGGAATACAGAGACACCCTCAACTCAGCAACAAATCTCTAGTGACTGACGGATCACTGGTTGGAAAAAACCATAATTGCGTGCTGGCTTTTAAAGGAAGGCAAGATGTGAGGGTAGGTAAGGTGAAATGAAGAGGAACACATTCATTAAACAAGAGCTCAAAGCATCATCTGCAGTGACTCGTTAACACAGCAAAGGCAAGGAGGCAGCAGGGTTAAGCACCACAGCACAAAGCTTCACCTGCCTCTGGTGTAACCAGTATCCCTTTGGGAAACAAACCTCTCCAGAGCTCCTCCACTCCCCTCCTGAGCTGGAGCGTGAAGGCAGCCCCAGCAATAGGGACTAAAGGATGCACAAGGCATCAGAGAAGAGATTCTGCCTCCCTACAACTCAGAAATGCAAGTTCACTCCCTTGTGGGCTGCTGGGGCTTTTGCCACAGCTATGGATATTTTTATAATCCAGATCTTGAAAGAGAGGAAATATACGCTTCATGAATTTTTATAACGCCAGCTTCCTTCCTGCTTTTTCCTCTTTTTTCTTTTTTTTTTTTTGAAATACTAGCACCAGATGACAAAATCCATTCTTGCCTGCTCAGCATCCCGAATCCTCAAATACCCCCGAATCCCAGTGCCCCGTACACAGCCCACCACCCTGCACCCCAAATCCCGATGCCCCACACACAGCGGGTTGCCCTGCATCTCGAATCCTGAAATACCCCAAAATCCCAATGTCCCACACACAGCCCACTGCCTTGCACCCCAAATCCCCCTGAATCCCAGTGCCCTGCCCACATCCTGCTGCCCTGCACCCCAAATCCTGAAATACCCCCAAATCCCAGTGCCCTGCCCACATCCTGCTGCCCTGCACCCCAAATCCCCCTGAATCCCAGTGCCCTGCACACAGCCCGCTACCCTGCATTCCAAATCCTCAAATACCCCCAAATCCCAGTGCCCTGCACACAACCTGCTGCCCTGTACCCCAAACCCTGAAATACCCCCAAATCCCAATGCCGCACACACAGCCCACTGCCCTGCACCCCAAATCCCAACGCCCCACACACAGCCTGCTGCCCCGCACCCCAAATTCCAATGCCGCACACACAGCCCACTGCCCTGCACCCCAAATCCCAATGCCGCACACACAGCCCGCTGCCCTGCACCCCAAATCCCAACGCCCTACACACAGCCCACTGCCCTGCACCCCAAATCCCAGTGCCCCACACAGCCCGCTGCCCCGCACCCCAAATCCCCCCGTCTCCCCACCCCCCGCTGCCCAGGCAGGCTGGTGACACGTGTCCGTACAAACCTGTCGCAGTGGGCGCTGGTGGAACCCGAGGGGCTGCAGCCGCAGGGCTGGCACCGCTGGCTGCCGGGCTCGGGGTAGAAGCCCAGGGCACAGCTCTGGCAGCGCAGCCCCGTGTAGCCCTCCAGGCAGGGGCACTGCCCCGTCGTGCCATTGCATTCGGCCTCACTGATGCTCCCCACGGCGCTGCAGTTGCACAGGTCTCCTGCAAAAGGGGAAAGAGAAGTTGAAACGGGTGTGCTGGAGGGTATGGCACTGAGAAAGAACCCGAGTGAGGCCCCCACCAGCTTGGTTGTCCTCCCTTTGCTTACCACAGGTTGGAAGTATCATAGAATCAAAGAATTGTTTAGGTTGGAAAAGATCTTTAGGATCATTGAGTCCAACTGTTAACCCAGCACTGCCAAGTCCACCACTAAACCATGTCCCTCAGTACCACATCTACACCATTGCTGTAAGGATGGAATTTGCTATGAAATATTGAGATGATAAAAAAAAAAATATTGGGAGCACCCTAGGGTTTGAACTCCCCAGTTCATGTTTCAAGTATCTCTAAAAAAGAACTAGAAGATTATCATAGAATCATAGACTGGTTTGGGTTGGAAAGGACCTTTCAAGGTCATTTAGTCCAACCTCCCTGCAGGGAGCAGGGACATCTGCAACTAGAGCAGGTTGCTCAGAGCCCCGGCCAACCTCTCTTGGAATGATTCCAGAGATGGGGCATCAACCACCTCTCTGGGCAACCTGGGCCAAGGTCTCACCACCCTCAGCTCTGGATGCAGTCCATGATGTGGTTGGCCATAACTACTTAAATACATGTATATGAAGCTGTATATAAGTTCTGTATGTATTTATACACACAAACTCATAGTTGTCTGGTTACATGACTCCTGGAGCTGCCAAGTGCTACCTGTTGTAATATTGGGAGAAATTCAGCAACAGGGGCAAAATCACTAATTACAAGATCCTTCATTTAACACCACTAGAACACCCCTGATTTGCCAACGGGCTGGTCTTTACAACACAGGACACACACCACAGCCCTAGAAGATGAAATGGCACCAGCATCTCCTGGAGAACAGAAACAGAATCCCCCAAGCAGGAGCTGGGGGAGCAGAGGAGCTCCAGGCGTTAGGGCTGATGGCTGGGTCCCCACTCNGTTGGAAAAGATCTTTAGGATCATTGAGTCCAACTGTTAACCCAGCACTGCCAAGTCCACCACTAAACCATGTCCCTCAGCACCACATCTACACCATTGCTGTAAGGATGGAATTTGCTATGAAATATTGAGATGATAAAAAAAAAAATATTGGGAGCACCCTGGGGTTTGAACTCCCACAGTTCATGTTTCAAGTATCTCTAAAAAAGAACTAGAAGATTATCATAGAATCATAGACTGGTTTGGGTTGGAAAGGACCTTTCAAGGTCATTTAGTCCAACCTCCCTGCAGGGAGCAGGGACATCTGCAACTAGAGCAGGTTGCTCAGAGCCCCGGCCAACCTCTCTTGGAATGATTCCAGAGATGGGGCATCAACCACCTCTCTGGGCAACCTGGGCCAAGGTCTCACCACCCTCAGCTCTGGATGCAGTCCATGATGTGGTTGGCCATAACTACTTAAATACATGTATATGAAGCTGTATATAAGTTCTGTATGTATTTATACACACAAACTCATAGTTGTCTGGTTACATGACTCCTGGAGCTGCCAAGTGCTACCTGTTGTAATATTGGGAGAAATTCAGCAACAGGGGCAAAATCACTAATTACAAGATCCTTCATTTAACACCACTAGAACACCCCTGATTTGCCAACGGGCTGGTCTTTACAACACAGGACACACACCACAGCCCTAGAAGATGAAATGGCACCAGCATCTCCTGGAGAACAGAAACAGAATCCCCCAAGCAGGAGCTGGGGGAGCAGAGGAGCTCCAGGCGTTAGGGCTGATGGCTGGGTCCCCACTCAGCAGCTCAAGCTCCCCTGAAAATCTGCCTCAAGGGAGCACTGAGTACATGAAAATGGCTTTAAAAATTAGGGTGGTGCAGCCGGGGGCAGGACAGAGACCTGGCTGCTGCCCTTCCCCACCTAAACTACAACAGGACACCTTCAACCCCGTGGTGAGTGGGAATGGCTCTGGAGACCCACACGTGTGCTTTGGAGACACTCCTTATTTACAAGGGTTGTGGAAAACATGCCCCGAGTAGCTGCTTTTTTAAGAAAGAAGCAAATCATTTGATGCAAGTGATGAATTCCCAGTCCCCCCACACATTATTTCTCATAATACCATTATTTCTCATAAGCACCAAATGCACTCAGAACAACCTCTCCCCGGCAATTTGTTTCTGCCAAGAGCTTTCTCTCCCTTCCTTCATTGCAAAATATTTAGTGTCTTAATAATTTAAAGTCTCTTTCTGCCAAGAGTGAATTATAAACAAGGATTATTTGCTTGCAGGAATAGTGCATAAAGCATTGGGGGCTTTATGCAACTGCTGGTATTTGTTATTCCCCGAGAAAAGTCAGTTTTCAGGGCACTTCATGGAGACAGGAGAGGCCAGGTCCCCACCCCAAGAAAACCTGACTTAAAGCTCAAACCACTCCAAGAAGACCCAACACTAATACTCAATGTCAGCACAAGTATTTCAGGTTATGTAACATTTATTATCGCACATTTGTGCCCCAATGCAAAGGAAAGGAGCTTAGCAGGTGCCTCGATTGAACCACACTTATAACCCAGTGATCAAATAAAGATTAATTGATGAATACTTAAGTAATCTGCTGAAATCAGACCACACCAAAGACCTCACAGTATCTTTAGAAACACAAGCCATAGGGTCTCCTGCATCACAGCACCATTATAAAGGGTCCCCAGGGCCTGTCTTTCGTGGGGAGCAGCCCATGCCCTGGGCACATTCCTTGGTGGACTGCAGCAGAAGAGGAAAGCAGATTATAGAGCAGTTTGCCAAACACGTTCAATGAACAAAAACACAGTTATAGGTTGACTTTTCAAGGAACACTACAAGGCAAGTGGAAGGAAGGCTCCCCTGCTCTCCAAAAAGGGACCTTATAGAAGCAGGATCCCCCTAACCACAGCCAGCCAGGCTGCAGCACCCAGCTCCTAAATAGCCCCCAAAATCTTACTTTTCATCTGTTTTCTCCCAACACGCAAAGAAATATGAGTTATTCATCTTTGTTACTCCAATACAGGCACAGTTTCACCACAGAAGCCATTCTGTACCTACACACCTCCGAAATTGCATCTAAATTTTCTTCAATCTAAACTAGCAAATAGGACAAACGCCTCAAGATCTGCAATTATCCACTCGAGCAGCCACTCCAGATAATGAACCAAATTCCCATCTCAATTATCCAAGCGGAACCTTATCGATTTGGGCACTTGGGCTTCCCCCAGCCAACGGGAGCCACAAGAACTTTCTGAGCACAAGCACTTTGGAGTTTGTCAAACATGCATCAAAACCAATTTACCTTTCAAAGCTCGTTACGTGCAGTGCTATTAGACCTGCTAGACTTGATTAAGAAAAGAAAACAAGCATTGTGTCCCTCCTAATGGTGATGTGAGGCACTGAGAGAGCGGGTCCAGCACCACGACAATGAGCTGCTCCACATGGAGACCACCCTCATGCTGCAGGAGCATCACAGCCAGAGCCACCACCAGCTGCACACTGAGTCCATCCCGATGCTCCAGCAGCACCAGTCAGGAGCTGAACCTCTGTGGCTGGCAAGCAATGGGTGCTACAAGTCAAATTACCATTCAAAATGCTGCCACTCTGGTGGTGTGTAAGTGATGGGAAAGAGTTCTCCATGCCATGGGGACCATTCATAAGTGCTGCCCTGCTCCTGTCCTCTCCATCCAGCAAAGCAGTACTATAGACAGCTCACCAGGAGCCATCAGAGCCCAAAAGGACACACAAGCACAGTTAGTACCTGGGCATATTGCTGTGAAAATTAAATAGCCTCATATAATGGGTTGGGTTGGAAGGAATCTTAAAGATCATCTCATTTCAACCCATCTGTCATGGGCAGGGACACCTCCCACTAGATCAGGGTGCTCACACCTGGTAGCCTCATCCACTGCAAGAGCCTGAAAGGTCCTTAGTGAGACAGGGCTGTCTGTAGCAGCTTTATGAACTTGGTTTTGTGGCCATGCTTGCACCAGGGGAGAAAGAACTGTCCTCAAATATATGATACTGACAGGAGCGAGGAGAACTGACGCTGACAGCCTCCTACCTTCCAAGAAAATCAGCCTTGGCAAAAAAAGGGAAAAAACAGAAGTCAGAGAAGAGAAGCTGCATATTTTGGCAAGAACCTCATGTTTCTTTTGCCCTTTATCAAATGACCTCAAATCATCCCTCAAAAGAGTCTGGCCATTGCCAAACTGTGGTGCAACTCACTGGGAAGGTCACCACTGCTCACAGGAGCCCACAGGTGCTGGGGAGCAGTGGGAGGCAGAGGCAGGATCCAGCCAGGCCCTGCTGCTGTCTCCGAGGGATGCAAACACGAGCAGCCTTGCTGGATGGAGCAGCTGACGTTGGGTTGATCTTGGCAGTGGCACCAGCTACCAAACTGGCTTCTCCTTCCAACAGCAGGGCTGTTTGCGTGCTGAGATGCTTCTGGAAAGCCACACACTTTCCAAAACCACACACTGACACTTCTCAATGCCTTTTTTTTTTTTTCTTCTTCCTTCCTGCAGGTCTTTGCCCATCCAAACTGCACCAAGTCAAGTCAAAACCTAGAGGCAGCTCAGCCTCAGCAGCCCAGCTCAAGAGCAGTGCAGACACCACCAGCTCTGCAGGAGAGTGAGAAATGCTGCAATAATCCAAAATAACACAGGCGAAAAGCAGCTTTTTGTTCACAGGCTGGTGAAGTGGCAGCTCCAGCTGCCTCGGCAGTGATGGGGGAGGCTGGTTCTGCTGGTGGGGGTGCAGAGCTGAGCCCGTCTGCTCTAGAAGCTGCACAATCACCCTCGAGTGCAGGATAAGGTACCATGGAGCAGATATTGAAGCAATCTCCCAGAAGGGTTGTCTCCTTGCAAGCCCTGCTGCCCCCAAACCACCCCAGGGATTTCTGGGGAGGGCCAGTGGCTCACTTCAAGGGAGCAGCATCACATGTGGTCCCTCCCTACCCACCCCCAAGGCACCCTCATTGCATCCAGCTCAGCTCGTGCATCCGTCTGGCTGATGCAACCCCAAAATGCCCTAGAGCCCCTTTGGTTGGGCAGTGGAGGAGAACCAGACAGCAGCACTAAAATCCATTGGCGAGCACAGCATCAAGGTTTGACATGATGATGTACCAGACTATGAAAACCCCAGGCTTAATTTAAAAGACACTTTGTTGTCCTGATGGCAGCTGGGCTCAAGAAGGAGAGAATGGTCCACGTCTAGAAAAAGAAAGTGATAACAACCATCTACCTTCAACTGCAAACACAGCAAAGAGGATGAGAACTACAGAAGATTAGGGAACATTACCCTGGCTCCCAGCCAGAGCCTGGGTTTTTGGAGCCTTTATTCAGTTTCCTCAAGCAAATGTTTTGCTTTTGAAGGTAACCTTCAAAAACACCTTACCAAGAGCTTTTGCAGACACAAAGGAGTGAATGTGAGTGGACGAACCCCAGAGCTGCCCCAGCTGGGCTGCTCAGCCATGGCTGGAGGTGTTGTGTTGAGGTTGGACAGCATCATCAGCAACAGGAGCTAAGGGCAAAGGCTCTTCCAGGGTGGGGCACTGGTCCAAGCTCCAACTCCCAGCTCTCCTCAACTTGTTATAGACTTGTTAACCCTTGCTCTGCCTCAGTTTCCCCATCCCCTGAGCCCTGCTCGTCTCTGTTTCCCATTTCTAAACCATCAGGGTTTCTTATCCTTCCCCATAAAGCACCACCCAACTCAAAGCCCTTGGCTCTCAGTGATAAAAGCCACCACCTTTGCTCCTGAAGATGCTGACAGGCTTTAATTCATTAATAACCCGATGACGTTTTGAGATCCTGAAAT
This sequence comes from Brachypteracias leptosomus, assembly GCA_013401335.1. NCBI lineage: Eukaryota > Metazoa > Chordata > Aves > Coraciiformes > Brachypteraciidae > Brachypteracias > Brachypteracias leptosomus. The sequence goes on from VYZX01004337.1 coordinate 69,976, forward strand.
AGAGGCACTACAAAGTGCATGTCACTGCCACATGTTACTCCTTCAAGAAAATAAACAAACCCAAACTCCCTTCACGAGCAGCATTTTAACCTTTACTTTTCATTGCTGAGAAGCAGGTGGAGTAAAAGAAAAGGTTTCCAGTGTGCTCCAGCAAGGGACACGCTGCTGTAGGGGGGAGGCAGATTTAACACAATTTCAGTAAGCTGCAACCCTGAACTGATTAATTATGCAAAGTCATAGGTTGCTAATAAACTAGACAATAGTTATTTCTATTTTTTACTGTACTGGGTATAGATGGCAGGGCTGAAGGCAGCACCAACACAACCGAGGATGTGTCAGGTTTGCAGGACCTGGGGAACATGGTGTCCTGCATGGCCACCAGCTCCTTGAGCTCAGCACCAGCCCCTCAAGCCCACACTCCCTCAGCACAATCTCCTCCAAATCCCACCCCAATGCAAAGTCCTACCCTGCAAAGCCCAGTGACGTCCCAGCCCAAGCCTGGTGTGACACCACGTCCCTTCACCTCCCATCCCCTCCCAGCACTTAAGCAGGGCTTGTGCTGGTGTCAAAATAATTTCTTGAATTACTTCTTCACATCCTCTCAGACTTACGTGTTAAGACTTAAACCACTGGATTTTAAGCATGATTCCTTCTCCCATCCAAGCCACTTAATGAATGAATAATTTAAAAAACGGGTGAAATATTTACAAATGGCACAAGAGGAAAAAGCTCTGAAATGCAGAAAGATGTCTGTATGAAACCACAGTTGCTGAGAACATCCCAAAACAGTGTGAATCCTGAACAGAGTCACCTACTCACTGGGAGCCAGTGGGGAAAATCCAAGATGCACATTTTTTGTTAGATGAACGCACAGCTGAAAGAACAAGCTGTGAAGTCCAAAAGATGCTATTTATTGTCCTGCTTCAAAAATATCCCCAGGGAGACAGCCATTTTCTATTTTCTGGACTAGACAAAGGAAAAAAAATATAAATATATATACAACTTGGAGGTACTGATAGGTTTTGGGCTGCACCAGGAGCCAGAGGTGAGGTCCCAGGGTGGTTTCTGCAGCCTGGTGCTGCAGGGATGAGACCAACAACCTCACATGAACCATGCAAACACTCAGCTTGGTGAGAACCTCACCTCCCAAACAGCCTGTCAGATACCCTGCTGGATTTAAAACAGCAGCAACAATGCCAGGCTTGGGATATCTCCTGCCCTTTGCTGGTAGAGGCAAAGCCAGACGACCTCACCTCCTCCCTCCATCATCTGCACCCTAATTCCTGGAGCACAGGTGGCTCTGGGTGAGCAGCCCAAAAGCCCAGCCAGTCCCAGCCTGGAGACACTAATTTCTTGATCACCGAATGCTTGTAGTTACACTGGGTTGATACCAAAGTAATCTCACTTCACACCAAATATTAAAGCAGCACCAACTCAGTCTTGACTCACTTGCACAGAGAGAATGAAGTTGGTGCATTTGCTGCACATGACAACATCCCATCCCTGGAAAGGTTCTGTTTTGGTATTAATTTTGCCATTTCTCCCCCTCTCTCCATACTTTATTCCCAAATTCAAGCCCTACCTTCTCTCCCTTCTCCTTCATTTCCCCTTCTCAATCCCTCTCCAGGCACCATTTCTGACAACACAGGAATAAAGGGATCAGGCACCAGGTTTAAAAATCTATCCAAGGCCATTTCCTCTCCCCTTGTAATTAAATTGTGGAACTCATTGTCAGGGGATGTTCTGGGAGCCAGAAATACCTACGGCTTCAAAGGAGGACTGGACAAGCTCACGGAGAACAGGTCCAGGGTAGCTGCTAAACACAGGGAGATCTGGAGGAATCATCCTGATGCTTAAGTCCCTGAAATGCTGGCTGCAGAAAGTCAGAATTATGCCCTGTCCTCCTGGCATCTTCTGGCCAGTTTTGGATGGGTGAAGCTTTGCTCTGCCCCAGCCTGGCAGTTGTGATTTCTCCCCACTTCCATGCTCAGGAATGGCTGCAGCTCCATCCTGCCTCCCCAGCACACAAATCCCTGTTAAAGAGTCAGACACAGCTATTTCCACTGGGATTTTTCCTTATTACAGCCAAAGGCACAGCTGTGCTGCACTGCTGCTCCTTCCCCTCACCTCTCAACAAGCTCCCTCCCTGTCCCCTGAGAAGATGTTCCATCCCCTTGGTACAATCCACCAGTGTGCTAAACCGGACAAAGGTCAGGACGGTGCCATCCCAGCACGGGATGCAGGAGAACAAGAGCATCTCTGAGCCTCACCACAAGCTGCCATCTGTTAAAAGAGAAGGTTCTGTTTTACCCAGTCCTTGTACAACAATTTACTGAGCTCCAGCCCATCCCTTCCACATCTCTGATACCATCAGCTCAATGTGGTCAAGTCTTGCCCTGGACTGGCTTTTGCATTTAACTCCACTGCTCTTCACTTGGGTAGCTGGGTGCAACCAAGCTGATGCCATGAAGATAGGAGCTGTTACCCCAGTGTAAGGGTGACCTGCCTCCAACCAGTGAGCCTTCACCCCATGGCTTGCAGCAGATCTGCAAAGGTACAGCAGGCTGGCTGAGCTCTCCTGCAGGGAGCTGAGGAACATCTGCCATGAGCTAAGAGCTCCTGAAAGAACAGTGTCAGAGATGAGCTGATGCACTTTAACTTCTCAAAGAGAAGTGTGCTGCTGAGTGCTAGGATTCATCCCCATCTAGACAGCACAAAATAATAGTCAACTCTTGCATTAAAGTGCTCAGACCTGCAATTTCCTCTCACTTGAGGCTACAATGCAAAGCCAAAGTGGTAGGAAGAGGACCTCTGCCTACCCCCCAAAAAAAAAATTTATATACATATTGAAGTGTCTTCTGTTATTTTGCATTCATTTTATTACTGAGTGCACCAGATCCAGGGCACTTAGAGTCCATCAAGCTGAGGGTGCTGCAGTCGGGCACGCTGCCGAAGGGAACAGCCTCACTCACATTAATGCTGTTAAGAGCTTTACACGAGTCACTTGTGTCGTTCCATAAAAGGATTGGGTGGGTCAACAAGGGGGAGAAGACAAGGATTTCTCACTGCTTATACATCACTTGTAATATCGTTAAAAGTTTAAACATATTTGTCGAGCAACATTAAATCAGATTAAATCTCTCTTATCACTTGGAAAGAAGTACAAAGCCAAGTTCCCAACTCCTGCGGTCACCAGCAGCCAAACAAGCACTTTTCATCAGTGAGAAGCAGACAGACTTGGGGTTTCAGCCAAACTCTGCCTCAGCCCAGACCATGTCATCCCTCTGCCTTTTCTCAAGCCCACACCTCGAATCCTGGGGTCGGTTTTGGAGCTCTCACTCCAAACAGGACATTGAGGGGCTGGAGCACGTCCAGAGAAGGGCAATAAAGCTAGGGAAGGGTCTAGAGCACAAGTCTGGTGAGGAGTGGCTGAGGGGGCTGAGGTTGTTCAGCCTGGAGAAAAGGAGGCTCAGGGGAGACCTTCTCACTCTCCACAACTCCCTGAAAGGTGGTTGGAGCCAGGTGGGGTCAGGCTCTTCTCCCAAGGAACAAACTATAGAACAAGAGGAAACAGCCTCAAGTTGTGCCAGGGGAGGTTTAGGTTGGACATTAGGAAAAATGTCTTCCCCAAAAGGATTGTCAAGCCCTGGCCCAGGCTGCCCAGGGCAGTGGTGGAGTCCCCATCTCCAAAGTGTTTTAAAAGCCACGTCTACACGGAGCTGAGGGACATGGTTTAATGATGACCTGGCAGTGTTGGGTTAATGGTTGGATTTGATGGTCTTAAAGGTCTCTTCCAACCCAAACAATTCTATGATTCTGTTCTCCACATTTTCAAAGGGATGCAGCATTGCTGCCCATGTTGGTTCTCAGCCCTGTTACCCCACCAGCCATGAGCAAACCACCGCTCCCCCCCTTCCACTAACCCACAGCCAGGACTTTCAGGCCTTGACAAATGCAGAGGCCACTTACTCTGGGGATTAGTTATTTTTATTGCTTCCCTGCACCTGCACTCATAGAGGCATTTGCTTTCTGAGGAGTTCCTGAAGGCTCCTCCATGCATTGCAAGCACTGAGCAATTCTGTCCTTTTCCCTTCCTTTTTGATGCTAAACATGAGCAAGGGGAGCTTTGAACCAATTCATTCCTCAGTAAATGTGCATCAAAGAAGCCAGACTCACAGGTGTAAAGCTGTCTTGGGAGACTAAAGGATCAAACCCTGTAAACATAAGCTAAAAAAAAAGCAAAATATGGATTCTCATTAACCTCCTATTCCTCCTGCACCGGGAGATCCCCAGCTCACAGCACCACCAGGGCTGACAGCAGGGCAAAAGACCCGAGGAGCTCCCATAGATGAGATAAGATGATGTCAGGAGAAGCAGGAGTGGTTCAGGAGTTATTAAGAACTAGGTCTTAAGGCAGAAAGCTGCACAGGAGGGATTATGCAGCTGCAGCTAAAGAATTATTCCTATATAACAATAAATTTCCATACACAGACAAACCCCCTGGGTCTCTTACTAAGCAAGAGCGTGTATAAAGGAGAATGTGGCCCTAAAATGTTTACGACACAAGAAGCTCCAGTAACTTCAAATAGACCAAATAAATGCTTGAGGATTAAAATCTCAACAGTTAAAAAACGGATCCAAGCTTTTTAATTAATTTGAAAATAGTTTTGCTGGCGTTTTACTTTAGTTGGTTAGGTTTCCCCACTAGTATTTCCACAAACGTCTGCAACCCTATAAATATTCCGTGTTTCTGTTTGAAAATCTCCTTATTTTTTACCACCCAGTGTGTGACACAGGCAGCCCAGCCCGGGCTTTGGAGATAAACAGGGAGAGATGTGACTTTGGCAAATACCTCCACAAGAGCACACAGCAACCCTGCAGCTCGTGCCCTCCTCACAGATCCTTTCCTGCAGCATCTCCCAGGAAATTAATTGTTTTGTCAGCAAAATGCTTTCATTTGGAGATCAACACACCTCACACGGGACAGGCTGGGAACTTATTGGCAGCCTTCAATTTTAGTATCTACCGACCATGGCCTGGCAGAGAAAGGGATTATAAAAAAGCTGCATGAATAATATGAACTATAATAATCTGCTGGAGTCTCCATGTGCCCAGATCTCTGCAAAAAGTAATTAAAATCACAAACTTTGCTCAGTGCTTTGGGGAATTGCAGCTAATGAACGAACACGTTCACTTATAGGGGAGTTTTAAAGGCACTATGGAGAAAAACCCTAAGCAAGAATCAGCCTTTCAACCGTTATTTGGATTATGAAGTTGCATTGCATGAATGACCGGCAAGAAAACAGGGGTTAGGAGATGCGTTGGAGGATAAGCTCAGATGAACCCCCCTTTTATCACTTCCCCACCCTTCCCAGTGAGGTTCCCAGCACGTAGCTGGGGCTGGCACCTGCTTGGGTGAGGGAAGGGGTTGGGTTGTAGCTCAGGCTGACTCCTCCAGTGCAGCTCCAGCCTCCTACACTGGTGAAAACTCAAGTTACTTTGCCTTTCCTGTTGCTGCTTTCCTACTTAAACCCAACTGAGATGTAGACCCCCCAGGCTGGACCCTGCATGGCAGGATTTAGGTGCATTAATAGGATACGAGGGGGAAGCTCTACCCTTGCCACTCAGGAGACTGGGAAGCAAGGGCATCCAGGTGAGCATCTCCCAAGCCACCAAACCCACCCATCTGGAGATGACAACAATGAGCACCCCTTGCTTTGGGGGATTTGCTCCCACTTTTACAGCTGAGAGAAATGGAGGAGCCAGAACCTCCTGGGCACTGACCCAGCTCTGCAGGAGACCCCAGGGATAAATCAGCCTGTCCAGGAGAAGTCCCTTGGTCCTTAATTTTTGTTTCAGATGTGGCTGGAGCAAAAGAAGGGGGGAAGCTCCCCAGGTATGTTTGCATCTCAAGTAGAGCAGCAATGCACAAGCCAAGACACTACCATGACATTAGATCTTTGAACAGAAGGCTAATAATACCTTTTTGAGCCTGTAACTTTCCATAATGAAAGAATCAATCTCTTTTCTTTCCTTCAATGCTGGTACAATTGGTTAAAGCCCCACAGAGTTCTCATGCTGAGATAAAACAGGCAGGTGGCACCAGCCCAGGCTCAGAGCTGTGCAGGAGGTTCACTCCAGCCCTGGGGACGTACCCAGTTCCATCCTCAGCATTCAAAAGCCAGAAATTTTCAGATGCAGTGAATGCCCAAACCTTTCAAGAGCTGCCTCTGTACAGCCCTGAGCTGTGCTGATGTGCTGTGACACCCCGGGGGAGAAACGCTGCATCACCATAAGCTGGGAGACATGACCCAGCAATGTGAGCTCACAGCCCTGAAGCCAACTCTACCCTGGGCTGCATCCAAAGTAGTGTCCAGCAGGTCAGGGAAGGGATCCTGCCCCTCTGCTCTGGGGAGACTCCCCCTGCAGTGCTGGGGCCAGCTCTGGAGTCCTCAGCACAGCAGAGACATGGACCTGGTGGAGCGGGGCCAGAGGAGGGCCATGAAGATGATCAAGGGGCTGGAACCCTCTGCTGGGAGGCCAGGCTGGGAGAGTTGGGCTTGTTCAGCCTGGAGAGGAGAAGGCTCCGGAGAGACCTTCTGGTGGCCTTTCAGTACTTCAAGGGGCTTGTCAGAAAGATGGGGAGGGACTTTTCAGCAGGGCCTGTTGCAACAGGACAAGGGGTGATGGCTTTAAACTAAAAAAGGAGATTTACATTAGATGGAAGAAATTTTTTACACTGAGGGTGATGAGACCCTGGCCCAGGTTGCCCAGAGAGGTGGTTGATGCCCCATCCTTGGAACCATTCCAGGAGAGGTTGGCCAGGGCTCTGAGCAACCTGCTCTAGTTGCAGATGTCCCTGCTCAGTACAGGGGGATTGGACTGGATGACCTTGAAAGTCCCTTCCAACCTAAAACATATGAATCTCTAAGTTAAGTGAAGAAAATGATTTGTGCATCCTCCTCACTCAGCAATAAGCTTCAGACTCCTCTGGGTGATATCTCAGGAAGGGCACAGCAAAATCTTTTAAACAGTTACCACTGCAAACAAGGCAGCTCCACACACCAGCAGCCTTGTTGCTAGATGAGCCATGCTCAGAGTGAGTCCTTGCTGGACACTTCTGCCTTTTCCCTGCACACCCACCATGCCAACAGGAAAACCCTACTCCTCAGAGGCTGGCACATATCTCCTGGCTGCATCACCTCATCTCCCTTCATGTTACCAGCTCTGACCATCACCCAGTGAACATCAAGATGCATTAAGGCAGCATCCTGCTGGCAGGAGAGCTGCCTGCTGGGACATTAAACAACACAAGTGATTTCTCCTTGCTCAGATTAACAAATAAAAAATTCCTTGCCAGGAATACCAGTAAGATGCAGATCACAGCCACTAGATACCTTAAATACATAGCAATTAAGGAAGGAATCACCAGAGATCTGCACTCTTGGTGCCTCCATTGCCAAGACAGTTGCAAACTGCAAGTCTAGAATCGTAGAATGGTTTGGGTTAGAAGAGACCTCAAAGATGTTTCTCAACCCCAAAACCCCAGGTGAAACTTGCAGAGGAGGACTCCTTTGCTCTATTACTGCAGCCTGAGGTTGCCTCCTGTTCTTTACCCAAGAGCTTTTCTGCACAACCGCAGTAGTTGTTGCTTGTTCATCCCACCCCAGCTCCCAAGGAAGCTGCACAGGCTGCAATGCAGGGACTTTGTCCAGCTTGCACAGAACTAATCTGCCCAGCTACAGGAGCTGCCTCCTGCCTGCACATTTGTCTGACACAATCAAGTTACTTAAAACCAAAATACATTGCTGCAAGGCACGCAGCCTTCCAGAGCCCTTTCCCCTCTGGACCTCTCCTGCTGACAGCGCTTGCAGATGCAATAGCTCCTCTCTTCTCCCAGTCACCACAATTAACTCCCCGCGCTGC